>JASTWQ010000660.1:0-94681 GCA_035220615.1 Leptothorax acervorum | reverse complement strand
CATCTTTTCCCAAAAATATTAAATTTATTTTTATTGTTTTTGATTAAAATTATTTTTCGAAGTTAAGACTACAATTCTGTCGTGAATTTACTTCTTTGCGGATTGATTCGCCAAGATTGCAAAATATAGATAGATTTAATCGGTCCCGGGAAAAGAGAGCGAGTAGTCTTTGAGGAGCAATCGCTTACAGCGGCAACTCGATTCGTGTAGAATGGATCCGCAGTTTGCGAGAGCGATCGATGCAAACGAGCCACCGATCGAGTTGCGGATAGAAAAGATGCAATAAAGGATGCGGCAGCCGACAGAGAATCGAAGGCACGCGCGTCCTGCAGGAACAGACCCGCGTTGATCCAAGTGGATGTCCTCTTCCCCTTTGTTAGACAGTCGATACTCCCTAGAGAGCCGCTTGATCAAGTGCAGCCCTAGCGTAGGGATTTGCTGAGCATGTACCGGAACGCATGGTCCCTTTTACGCCCCCGGAGAACACTGTGACGAATCGTTAAGAAGTCCCATCCTCGTCCTTCCTTCCCTGCTCGATTACAGGCGCGCCAATCAATGTCAAATACATGTCGAACTCGTCTGCTATTGCGTTAATTTAATGTACCAACAGTTGCTTTGTTGTTTTATGTATAACAATTGAAGTATACTATTTGTAAACTAAGTATGTAAAATGTAAATAGTAAAATGTGATGTTATCATCGGTATCATCATGTTGGAAATAACAATATTTATGCCTTCAAGAATATTTTTTCAAATTAAAAACAATATTCAATTTTATAAGAAGGTATACCTACTTTTACACATCGCTAATATTTTATTTAAAAAAAGAACATTTATTTTTATATCTTGTGCTTTTTGAAATAAAACAAGGAATAAAAATTTTTAATATTGCAAATAATATCTGTTTAATAACAAGAATTTTTTATATAAAGCTTTAATATTTTATTTTATAAATTTTGGTCGTATTGTTCTATAAACTTTGGGTACAATTATAATATATTAATTAAATGCAAAGTAATAAAATCATATGGTCGTCGGGTTATCAGCGTTTTCAATATGCTTCTCGCGTGAGTATCCTTCGCTGGCTGTAAGGTAGAATAGGGAATAGAAAGAAGGGCCGCAATGCACAGTATCGACAGCAATCTCCCTTTTCAGGAATTCTTCTGAAGGCCCATTGGGAGAGCCTCCCTATCTATCGCGCTGATCCAGAAGGGCATCGAAAGGGATTCTCTTTTTGCCATATCTGTGATCTTACATAAGTAAATGTAACTGAATTATGATACATATAAATCAGCTTTTTAATTTCACTCGTGCGTTTTATACGATACGCGAACAATTTAGCTTGTAAGTTTATAGGATATATGTATAATATGTAAGAAAATTTATATAATGTGATAAAGTTTGATCGACAAAAAAATTTGTTAAAGTTCTTCTGACATTTAACTATCTCTTTAAAATGAAAAATTTTCCTTATATTTCTTGAATATATTTTGCATTAAAAAGAATTGTTAGAAATTAAATTGAAATGACAAATTTACTTTTGTAGCTTCTTCTATTTTTAATTCTTTGTTTCTAATATTTAAAGTGTAGAAAGCTGAATGAAGAATAACATCCTGATGTATTTTGAAGAGAAAAAGAGGTTTAATTTCGAAAATTAATTACGAATATAACTCCTCTTAATTTAAATGATTAATTAACACGTTCGCTGCCGCACTAAAATCGCGATACTTTGGCCAGAAATCGACTCTAGTTTTTGTAATGTAAGTAAACATGTAACCCATCACGCACTAGCGCATGACCGTCACCTGACTGAAAGTATCGCATCACGCGTGATCGGCAGCGAACGTGTTAACTAAAGACGATGTTAAAGTTTAGTGTAACAAGGAAAAGTGGACTTTGAGAGTCAAAAGCGGTTAGTTGTCCGTGAGAATTAAATGTTATGTAACACATTTAATTAATAATTTAATACAAATTATAAATCATACGTTTCGGATCCACTCTTACTTTGAATCATTTTCAGCGGTAATAGATAAATTAAATAATTTTAAGCTCTCCGACGGACATACAGTGACAGTGAGTATTTAAAAATTGAATTTACAAAGATAGTGTAACATTTAAGAGGAAATATCAGAAAAATTCTACTAATATTTGTAATCTGTAAAATATTCAGACTGGAAGTGAAAATTGAGACTAACTGGCAAAGAAAAGTGAAGTCCACTCATCATCAAATAAAAAAAACATGAGATTGACAAACTGAAGCCTTGAGAAAGACATCGGGAACTGAGATGAGTTTTAAGCGACGGTGTCCCACCTCATTGTCAGTATCACCTCAGTCAACGGTTGACAGCTAGACGAACCAGCTGTTACTTAAAACTAGGTCCGTTTTTTAATTGTATTATTGTCTCAATTATGTTAACCACCGCCGCTTAAAAGTCATCTGAGTTTCCAATGTCTTTTTCAAGGCTTCAATTTGTCAATCTCATGTTTCTTGAACTTTGTTTAGTAAATAAACTTCAATTCTCTTTGCAAGTTAATCTCAATTTTCACCTCCGGTCCGAATATTTTGCAGATTATAAATATTAACAGAATTTTTCTAGTATTTTCTCTTGAACATTACACTATCTTGTACATTCAATTTTGAAATACTTATATTTTACGCACGTCGGAGAACTTGAAATTATTTAATTTATATATCATGGCGTCACGCTGAAGATGGCTCAAGTAGAGCCGAAATGTACGATTTATAATTTGTATTAAATTAATTATTAATTAAATGTTACATAACGTTAACACACGCTCAACTAACCGCGTTTGATTCTCAAAGCCAACTTTTCTTCGTTACTCTTTTAATTTCTATTAATTTCTCCCATTTTCTATACCCTTAGAGAGATAACTCATTAACCGCTGATTTTCTAGGAAGGATATTTTTGGATTACAAATGGAGCACTTTGAAATATATTCCAGACTTTTGTATCTTATTTTTTATTCACAAGATAGGACCGTATATAACATTATAACCTTTAATATTTTAAATCGCCTGACGCGGCAAGCGAGATGTATGTTTGTTGCAAACTTCCGGAAAAATTATGGCGCAAATATCCATGATGTATTATTCGCATCTGCGTGGCAGTCGACTGCTGTATTCATAGCGGATGGCGGCTTTATAGTAGCAAACAACTAGAGTATGCCAGAACTGTCTCAGCTGCGCGGTAATAGACTGCTATCATGACCTGGTTTAGAATGATAGTTCCGAAACTCCCTCTTGTCAAGCTTATCGCGGTGGCCAAGGAGGATTATACTTGGCTCCACTCCGATAATTCTGACATTCATTCTACTTAGAACTGTTTTCCGTTCTCCTGAAGTTCCTCGTGCCATCGGGTATTTTGCGAAAACAATCGCGAAATAACAAAGCGGTGCAGAACGTTGGTGTATGTAAATGAGAGCGATGTTGAAGTCGTGTAATACCGCGATAGAAAAATGCACCGGCGCGCGTATTGAAATACGAGAAGGTATTGAAAAACGAGAAAACAGATAATTAACAGAATAATAATATTTATTGAACTGTAAGAACGAGATCTCGCAACAACAAGATACAAACATATTGAAATTGCATATTGAATTGTACATTAATATGCATTACAATGTAAGCGAACTTTGAGATCCCAATCCGGCATACCGTAAAAATATTTCGATATGCCGGTATCGAACATTATACGCATACACACACATATACCTATATTTACAAAGTTATAAATTTTATTAATCCTTAACATGCACACCTCTTTTTTCAATCATAACATGCACACCAGGGTCAATTTGACCCTGCAAATTTTTGATTGTTTATAACTCTTAAACAAATATATATAAAAATATGAAAAAATTCTGGAATATACTAGAGACATTGAAGAAAAGGCCTGAATAGTTTAAAGTGATAATTTTTATTATTAACATTGTAAAAAAAATTGTTGAAAAATTCAATAGAGCGTTAAGAGTTAATAGCTAGAGTTTAATCCTACCTATAGAGAGATTAAAATTGCAAACATTTCAAAATATTTAACTTTAACACATAAAGATTACAAGATAAAAATATAAGTTTTCATTAATTTAAAGAATGACAAACGTAACAAGCCTTATAAAAACAAAATATTAATTTATTAAAAAATTATATAAAAATGATGAAATCTTCAAGTTTTACAGCTGCACTTAAAATATATAAAAATCCTAACATGCGAAAACTTAGTTGCTTAGTATGTGATAACGAGTTTCCGATATTTCAAAACTTCTAAAATATTGATGTAACTTAATTTGTGAGGCTTGTTAGAAAAGTATCGAAATTCTAAACTGATAAATTTCCAAAGTAATCAGATATCAATAACAGCGATCTGTGAAAGGACCGGTCGATATAGGATCGCTAACATTTCGGAAGCATTGATCTCGCATGCAGAGCAGAACCTGGGAAGGAGCTCCTATCGCGGATCCGAGGTGATTCAGAGAGGGATGCCTTTTCCATTTGCTTCCACCTTTTACATGTATCCCTTCTGATCTGCGTAGAGGGTGGCGAAGACGGACTTCGCGGGATCGCCCGCGGTAGATTTATTCGCCGTTGCTCCTTGCACAGTTCTTACGAGTGCGTTCCTCTTCGGGAACCCCGAGAAATAGGGACGAGAATAGTAGGAGAGAAGATCGACATCCATCACCCGGTTAACCGGAGATAAGAGGAGCCGTTGGATGAGCTATCGACGGCGTGCGATCCTCCACTTAGGAAAATACAATTGGATGGTCGAAATAAATTCTCGCGGCCGCTCGGCGAGCCTCCTCCCCGTAACGTCGCTCCTTTTCACAGTATTTGTTTTCCGAAGTTGGAACCGACGATGTCGGTATATCACCGGAGTTCGCCCGGAGTTCGATTCGGCAGAAGCGGAAAGATAAAAACACTCGATAAACTAAAGGAACGAGCTCGCACGGACGTTGCCGAAAGCGAGAACAATCGTCAATTACGATAAACTACGAACGATGTGTCAAATAGATTTTCTTACCATCAATAATGAATCTATCATGTATATAAATTTAGAAAAGTGTCCATTTAATAAACAACTTTTTAAACAATTTAAGAAGTTTGATCAGTGATTGTTAAATAGTCCGAATAGTTATAATTGTTAAAGAATTCTTTATCTTTTAATGTAGGAATGTAGCGATTCTCCAAAAATATATATATATTCTCTTCATAGATTAACAAAATAATCTCTTTAAATCGAAAAGGAGATTCACGTTTTCCACAAAATCCGCTTCAACCTCTACCAATCGTCAAACAAAACCACTTACATCCAGCATCGATCGCATTCGCCGGTTTCTGGGAGGAAAAATCTCTCACCGAGGAGATTTCCGCGAGCGAGTCAACGAGGAGAAGGACACGGATCGCTAGGACGAGCGAACAACAGCAACGAGAGAAAGAGAGTCAGGAAGGGGGGAATTAGGCTCTCGGGCCGAATCAGCGTTTATCGCCCCAACAAGCCGGCTTTTAATGGGCCGCTCGAAAACTGGGCGAAATAATCCGCGGCCCCTCCGGCTGGCGGGGATGTCGGCCGAGGGTTTAGGGAAGGCAACGAGCCAAGGGGGCGGCTGGCGGCTGCGAACCCTCCGAAGCTGACGACAATACCTTACGGTTCGGCGCACTCTCAGCTTCGGGATCGACGGGCTTCGAATCCGAATAGCGGCTCGATGTCGCGTTCTCTGTTTAAACTAGACACGTGGCTCCGTTTACGCGGTTTGAAGGGTGATACAGGCGGTACGTTTGTGTGCGCGCCCGGCCTTTGAAAACCAAAATCAAATACATTATTCCGGGCTCGATCGGCGCGCCCGCGGGATCCTCCTATTGTTGTCCTCTGTCAGCCTGGAAGAGATCGCGCGACTTTATTGGCCGGCTAACAATCGCCACTATCATCGCCGTCCTACAGCTAACGCTTTCCTAATTAAGTGTCCTGCGGAGACGCACCGAACCTATATACGTGATTTGGACGGGAATTAATTTCATTTGAGCGCTGGTGCGTTAATCCTCATTAATTCCCCGATTAAAGAGACACGGTTACGTTGTGACTGAACGTGGAAAAAGTAAACAGAAGGTAATAGTTATCATTAATAATTAATATGAAATTAAAATACTTATTATCGATATGTCCCAATAAATAAACGAAAAATGTGTATTTATTTGAAATTACAATCTAGTTTTCAATAATTGTTGCACTGTACCACTAAATGCTCATGCGACAAATACGAGGTGTTTAAAAATTTATTAGCAATATTAATTTTATCATATCTAATGCATCTATATTTAAACAATAATCTGTAATGGGCTAATAGAATTTTAATTGCCTTGTCAAATTCACTCGAATTCTATGCCGATCGTAATGCCACATGCACGTTTTTACTCATTCTATTATTATGCTATTACGAATTCAGCGATAGGAATATACACACAAATTAATTATATTATACCCAAACGTTATTACTACATTGAACTCTGCTATCACGAAAGCAACAATATTTAAATCAAGAGACAATGTTTATTTTAAACAAATATTATTATAATTAGTAACTTTAATACAATGTTAGGAATACAATACTAAAAAATAAAAGTTATTATAAATATTTTTTTTATAAGTAAGCTTGTGACGTACCTATAAGATAAATTTCATTAAATATGATAAATATATAGTTTACAAATTGCTTTATATTCACTAAAATTGTTCGCATAATAAATATCGCGAGTTTTGCATAATGGACAATATTCTACCAATCCATTGAATTACAGAAAAATAAAATGCTATTATATCCTTCTTGCTTAATATGATAGCGGAATCGATTCCAGCCGTCGCGACGGGGAATTACACATATATCTAATACGTAGACAGTACGTAACATCGAGCAGGCATTCCATCGCGAGTCCATTATCATATGGCGGAGTTGGCAATCCTCCCACGTTGCTCTGCAGCTGAATTGCGAGGTCGGCTTCTCGGCCGCCGCCGCCGCCGTCGTCGCGGCAAGATACGACTCTCGCTCTCGCCACCCCCGGGTAACGCACAAAAAGACACTCTGAATGGAAACTTCGCGGCATTAGGGGACAATTGGGCCCTCCGTCGTCACGTTATTATTCCCGCCACCGCTGCGAAGGCCGGAGCACTCCTGAAATTGCTAGAATTTATGGACTCAGCCGGAGAGCGAGAGACGAGCAGAATGAGCGAGCGAGCTCGGTGAACTTTTCTTCTTTCGGACGACGCTTATGGCTCTCTTTTTCGACGACCCGACGAATCCGCGTCGTCTTCTCGGCCTTGCTTTAACCGCCAAGACGAATGATCGCTGTTCACGAGGCAACGATCGCGTCGAGAAAATGGTGGACCAGCCCGTTCTCACCGCATTCACGGATTTTAATGAGAAATTATAAGATTTATCTTTTATACTTGAGAATTCGTAAATTTGAAATTTAATATTTACCAAAGGATCGTGATTTCTTAATATACGCGATAGTATAACAAGCTGAAAGCTACTTATAATTTAATTTTGTATCTGATTTATTCAAAATATGTATATTCTTATTTTTGTTTTGTAATTTTATAATTCTTTGATGCACACGAAGAATATTAGAATTTAATACTTTTGAAAGGATTATCTGATATATTTTTAAGCTGATTATTGATAAGATACTTGATAAAAATTTTACTCCATGAAATTTCTGTTACAATTCGACTTTTTTATCTTATATCTTTATATTTAGTCTTTTTATACATATTTTATATTAAATTTTTATTTATTTTACATATTTTTATGATCTGAATTGTGTATCAACTTTCAAAATGTTTCTTCCCTTCGATTAAAACATACAAAAGGAGGATTTTTCTTCCTTATCAATTGGCCGGCACGACTTTCGACTCTTTTTAAGTACTTCCGAACTCCTCTCATTGAGCACCATTTGAATCGCGCAATTCGCCATAATACGAGTATCGGTGCCGGTTTATAAGTCGTTCATCGGCCCGAGGAACTTTTCCGAGGGCGAGTAACGATAATGCGACGGTGGCAGCGGGTGTTCGAAAGAAGGAGAACGGTAGTTTCAATGTTTAAGTTGTTGTCGCCGTGCCGCCGAGGAAACCCTTGAGGATTCATCGTGAAGGCGGCCGTTCTCCACCGATATCCGAATTTCGCTGTTGTACAGTATACGTGTGTTTGTACAGTATTAAAACTTGAAACTTACCCGGTGCTCTTCCGGCGAGAGAATCTTAAGCTCCCTCTCCTCCTGTGCTCGAAAAGTTCTCTGCTGTCCTCCTTTCGGTATTTATGCCGCGCGTATTTCGAGAGCTTTTGTCCGCCCAAGCAAGTTGCATTGGGCTAGTTAAACACATTTGTCAACGTCGCAACCGATTTATACCTTGCGCTCATGACAGTAATGTACACGTGACAAAAATTGCGAAAGTTTAACATTTGCGACGAAGGAAGCGAGAGCTATTCTAAACTGATATCTTTGATCTTGTGTCATGCGAATACATTGTTACTTACAAAATATTCAAGTGTTTAGCTGTTCAAAAGATTCCAATAAATTTGAATTATCGGAAGAATGGAAATGTTTTAAAAGCGTAAAAAATTATTAAAAATAAATATTTTTTTTGTGTTGGATTTTATAAGCATAATCACAAACTAAAATAAAAAAAATTATGTAGAATGGCTGTTCCCTAAATGTTTTCCAGAGTAATAAATCTCTTCGAATTTGTATAACTCTATAATCTATAATAATAAATTGAGAATTATAAGAAAAGTGCCAATTATAAAATAAGATATTTAAGAAAGTTATAGAATAGAGATGGAACGCGACGTTTTCTTATCAGCAATATTATTGCATTGCGATCCATCATCCGCGCTACTATAAGTTATAGTATATATTTTCAAAAAGAATATTTAATTATTATGAATTAATGCACCGCATTATCGATGTTCATGAAGAACTAGATAAATTTGCAATAAAAGCTCAAATTTTACAGAGTGTGTTCGAGAATGCGCCCTCAATTACCGTAAAATCACATTTTTCTAGCAGTTTAATCGTCTGTATTCGCACAATTAGGTCACTAGTACCAATGATCCACTAAATTTCCGATATACAATTTCTGATACACAAGCCAGGGCGGAAAATACTCAGTTAATATACGTCCTGGTTCATAACTTTTGAAAAATGGATCTATCGACCAAATTAATACGGGCCAACTGAAATTCCATCGATTACAACCGAATTCGCTTCCTTTTCTGTTTAATAACGCAACTCTGCGAAATATTTTTATTATTGTAATTTATTTTATGTGAATATAATAATTGGACAATTATTTTATGAAAGATCTAAAGTTTAATTACAAATAATAAAAATAGTAAAATGTAGCCATAAAACATTCCGCGTTTATTAATATGTGATAATAGGTATATAAAAACAAGTAAACTCTTGAAGATATGACAGCATTAAAAGTTAAAACATAATTTTATGTGAGTTATACAAGGTGTTCTAAAAAGGTGGGGCCAAAATTTAGGGAGATATTCCTCACACCTCAAGGATAAAAAAATGTTATATAAATATGGGTGCGGAAACAATTTTTTCAGGAGTTATGTTGAAAATATTGTTGACTGTATTACTTACACAAGAAACAATTTAGGATTAATCATTATGTAAACAAGTAACTATAACATTAAAGGTCAAATTTTTCTGATTTCTGCCTAGGCAGATAAGGTCACAACCTCATTTAGCCGTACTCAGAAAAGAAGCTCTAACTCATTACGCCACCTCGACTTCGCCTCAAAGCATCGTGGTCGTCAACCGTGTTACTATCGAGAAGCCCGCGGATGCAATAACAACGCAGACTGACTTACGCCGTTATTACTTATTGCAAGAGATAGTTTTTCAAGCTCTTTTTATTTTCGGCCAGCTGACGCGCATAATTTCACTTTTTATGATTTTGTATCAGAATATAGAACACTTTCACTATAACAACAATTTAAATCTGATAATAGTGTAATGTATATGATTAATAAAAAAAGGTATTATATGTATATTTGTATATACCTAATATACATACATTAATAACATATGTATTTGTTCAAATATGAAGGACGCAACACAATTTTATTACATTTGAGGGTTACATATTCCCTCTGCTATCTCAAATGTGAATAAAGTTATTATAAGGAGGGTTATTTGATATTGCAAAAACTCTTTATTGTGAAAATTTAATAGGTACATGACATTAAATGGTTAAATTATAATGTTTCGTGAAAAGAAAATATACTATTTGAAAATATTAATATAACGAAAATAAAACGAAGGTTAATATATGATATAGTTCACAAAAGTGACTTTCTGCGTGTATCACGCGGTACTCAATAATGTGTATAAATTATACATTATTACTTACTTATCGATTAATTTACTATTATTGCATTACTTCTTCTTATAACTTTAGGAAGCGTATACCTTTCCTGAGAAAATTTTTGTTGAACGGTTTTGGTAAAGGATATAAATTTTGAGTATTCTTAAATGTCATAATATCGTCCAATTCCTCAACTTTATTATTAGCCAATCTAACAGTAATTTTTCCAGGTTTGTTTGGCAAATTCTCTTCCGTTGACGTAGCTGTACCTATTGAATGTACGGACAATTTCCGTCGAGCATTGCCACATATATTTTCCTAGCGGATATTATGTAATTAAAATATTATTAATTTATTATGTATTAAAATTATTTTTCTCGAAAATTATAGGTATAAAAAAAAATTATAGTCTATAATTTCCGTTTATTTTTTGCTATGAAAACTTCTCTTTTTAGTTGAATGATATATTCGGCATGTAAAAGTAAGTGGTTACCTCAAAGAAATTCAGTAATTGTTGCTGTGTTATCGTCCTTAAGTAAGCTCCTTCAATATTATGTCTATCGAAATTATATCCTTGGCTTTCAATCTCTTCCCAATAAAAAGAACCCTGTTCGATTAACGTACTATAAGGTTTCTTTGTATATGAAACTAGATCTTCCTTATAATTCTCAAATTTCTCATTTGGCATAGTAGATATGTGATGGTCCTGAAAAGTTATTATAGCGGTATTAACGATATTTTAATAGAAACATACTCCAATTACTATGCTATCAGCAGTGATATATTTATTTGATCGTAATATTAGAATATTGTGTGAGAAATTTAAAAATTGTAAAATTAATAAATGTATTAATACTTTGATTAATTTTATTGTAATATATATGTATATAATCGTATAAAAAATACACAATATTGTTATATATACGGTCTTATTATACTTACAAACATGTAGTTTATAAATGAATCGATTCGTTCTTCGGCATGTTGTGTTTCGTGGGTACCTTGTACCACGATTACCAAATATTGGACTCCGCTCACTGTATATACACTGGTATATACTCCATAGCCTAACTGTTCCGTCGATCTTAAAGTATTGAAGCAAGGTTCCTCAATAATGCATTCTAAGAGATTTAAAAGCATATTCGACTCCGGTGATCGTAGACCGATTTCGTAGTACACTATGGTACAATTAGTTTCAAGCAATTTAGTTTTTTCTTCAAATAGAATGTGGCAACCTACAGTAATTATCAATACACAACACTTTATGTACTACGTTAGATAAAAAATAACTCGTTAGAAGCTAATATTAAATTTGCAGAACAAATTGTGTGTGATGCAGATAAAATGACATCAATAATAAATATTTTTTCTTATATTTTTAAATATTTACTTTTATATGGATTGAAATTAATTATAATTTTTTATTTTTATTATTCTTTTTTCTTTGTTTCCATAATAATTCTAATAACATAAGACTATTATAAAAAAACAATATAATATTCATATTAAAACTATGTTCCATAATAAAGACTGAAATCCTTTAAGCATATTAATTTCTTTTAAATTATCGTAAATAAGATTTAATCGTGTCATGAGCTTACCGTCTTCTAGTTTAATTTGACGATACAATACTAATTGCCTTTGTAACAAGGGTTCCATGTGAGGCATTCCAGTTTTTAACTTAGACTCAATTAGTTCAACTGTGTTTTTAGCTTCCATTTCAGTCACGTTGCCATATATTAAGCACTCCACATGCATTTTGCTGAATAACTTCGGTGTAAACCGTTGGAGTCTAGCGACACTTAAATCTACACACGTCAAAAATATTTTAATTATGTCATTAATAAGTGCCTTAATCATGCTAGGAACTAAAAACGATTTTAGAGAAACAAGAAAGATGATTTTAAACCAAAAAAATATTAGTTTTCTTTTACACTTACGAGCAGTAGATTCCAATAATTCGTTGTAAGGCCAATTATGTTCTGACAGTATCTCAAGATAATTAGTTAGAAGATAAGATGAGACTGCATCAAAATTTTTTATGTATTTGATATACTGTAAGACATTTTATATATAAATATGGTGTTTAAATAAATTAATAAAATTGATTGCATTTATTACACATACATTATCCTTTAGGATTTCAAACCTCTTCGGATTAATCTTAAAATTCATCATTTGATCCATAATTTTTTCTAACAGCACACGTTGCTTGTCGTCGTAACCATCTATTGTCAGCTAATAAAACAATTTGTTTTTCTTTTGAATTATATATGCTTTTTTATAAAACATTAAATTAATGCTCATTCATAAAACATTCCGTAAACTTTATTAGAACATTATACAGAAATATAATTGATCACATTTACAAATAACAATAATTATTAATAAAAAATAAAATTAATTCCTAAATAAGTAATATTGTTCCTAAATAAAAATGTACATAAAAAATCATATGCTTAAACGTTAATAATATTATTAACAAGTTGAATAAAAGTTTATTTAAATAGTAGCCAAACCTATATTTAAATAACATACAATACCTTGTCATTGTTATTATTTATGTACTCACTATTATTCCATATTTCGTAGTACCAATTCGCCATTCTAAATTAGCTAAACTAGCTGTATATGTGCATTCATAAAGGGAATCACGAAATAGTTCAACAAACATATTAATCAAATTGTAACTGAGAGGATCCACACAGGCGAACGGACTATAAATTAAAGACAAAACAAACGTTATATATAATTATAAAAAATATATTAGTTTTATGTTACATGACAAAAAATTATAGCACTATTTTGATTTATTATCTTTAAGAAAGTATCTTGAAATAACGATATTCAAAGATATATAAATGTACAATTTTAGATTCATTTTCTTAATGATAACGTTTTTCACAGAGATAATCAATTTATTATTTTAATTTTATTCAGTACGTATATTAATATATTATATATATATATGTATACTAATCTTATAATTATGATAATTAAACTAATTAATTCACAATAGCAATTTGTGTGAGTTGCCAGAATATCTTATTTGAAAACATCTCATTGTCAGTAATAAATATTTCATTAGAACAACAATGTATTTTTTACAATCACACTTATACACAACCACGCATACCTAATAAAGTTGAAAATCATTTGCGCTTTCGGTTCACAAAATACATCATCCTTTTTATACCAAAGTCTTACAAACGATGTATCCTTTATAATAATAGGAAATTTTTTTACCTATAAAATTTCACCCATTAATATGTGTAAAAAGTACATCAAAAATACCATCAAAATTAGTGTTTCACCATTGGTGGTTAGGGTAAAGGACAATTTCGTATGCAAAAATAAGCGTGTATAAAAGATTCTTTGCATTACAATTTTCTTTTACATGTATTACAATCTTTTTGCTCTGTATTATGTAAATTAATCTCTAAAATCTAGCGTATATTATTGCAAAGTTAATAGAAATACATATATTCAAATAGTACACCATATAATAATTCTCTTTATATAAAAAATATATGCGCGTAAGAATAAAATTTATTTCAAGCTACATTAACATAATATTTTATATTGAATTTCATAATATGGTTTATGCTTCATGGAGATTTTGCTTATTTTTAGCATCACGAAGTGGTGTCCAAGGATTAATATTGAGAAAAATGTTAATTTTAATTACGTTTATTGGTGTCTTGATATCTAACTTGGTCGGTATAAATTCATTCTTAGAAGGTAATTTCAGATCCTTGCTATAACCATCAAGGCTCCACATTTTCAGTGTTTTCTCAGGTATCTTCTGTTTCTTATATTTAGTGCCATACCAACTCTCGGTTTCGTTCGTTATACTTTCGAACGCTTTTGCGGCAACGTGAATTATTATATTCTGCGGTGTAAAATATTTCATTATGTCTTCCAACAAATCCTGTCGCCATTCAGGAAACTCATCTTGCATTATCATCAAAACAACTTCTTTCATGGGATACTCGTGCAGCAGGGCAGCTGTGGTGCTTACGTCATTATGAGACCAATTAACAGTTTTACAAGTACGAAACATTTTCGCAATATGTCGACGTTCCTATAATGTAAAATTTCCATTTAACTCTATATGTGATGTACAATATTAAAATACAAAGTGTTCGGAAAATTGCAATCCTACAATCTACCGGACATTCTACATAAGACTATATTTCTTTTCATTAATTACATTGCAGATCCATTCGATCGGTCCATTCTCCTTTAGCATATTAATATACTGAAACATTAGTTGAACAATGTCATCACTTATATGCTTATTAATTCCTTCCTCAGTTAGATCAAATGCAACTCTAAAGAAACTCGCCCTTCTTCCCACAGAACAAGCGGCTTGTACAATTATTTTTATGTCGTTGCACCAACCCCTAGCCTTTAAAGCTGATAATAATGAACCTTTTCCTTTGTGTCCAAGTAAATAAGTGATGTATTTGACAGGCTATGTTAACAAACAATATACATAAGCTTCAATTAAAATGTGACATAATGATATGTCATTATAGGTATGTACTACAATAATAACAATTATGTGTAATCAATTAGAAACAGGCAAAGAGACAAAGAAGTGCAGTCAGAGAGAAAGTGTTATAAGTATATTTTTATATTTCCCGCAACTATATATAGATCTGTAGGTATATAAAATTTTTTAAAATACAACTGTGTGTATATATTATATATATATTAGGGTGTCCGCTAATTTGGCAATTTTTAAAATTCTTATGGGACCCCCTCTAACTTATTAGTCGGTAAAAAAAGAAAAATTTTGAGACTAATATAAGTAAAACATAATACGATGAGTCTAAGGGTGCGCGCATCGACATTGAAAATTCCTATTTAAAATACAGTAGGGGGATTCAAATAAGTTGAGGTTAACGGTTTGACAGGTTATGTATAGGTTATGTCGGGCTAAACTCACTCTTTGTCTTTTTCTAACCTACAAAGAATTAACTTTTTAACCCGACATAACCTGTTAAACCGTTAACCTCGACCTTATTTGAATCCCCCTATTGAGTTTTAACCAATATTTACCTTTTTTTAATCTTTGCAACGTATCGTGCTTACAGTTTTTTTTTACCTTGGAGACCAATGGTAATTATATAAAACTTAACTAATTATATAAAACTTATTTAAGAACGTTAAATAAATAAACTATTGAAAAAACTAAAAACTTTTACATTTTATCTAAATTAAAGGACTATAACAAATTAGAATAGCTCATAATGTCTTATATCTATTAAAATTTGTAATCGATAAGTTAACAACGCAACTTCAAGCAATAAAAGTAATAAAACAAAAAATTGACAAATTACAAAAATCTTAAATAATTCTATCTTAGTGTGTGCCTGCGTTTGTTTATTCCCACATTGGGAGCTATTAAAAAAATTAAATCTATAATACACGTTACGTTATATATTTTGTTTTCCCAATAGCTCCTAATAAGAATAAACAAACGCATACGGTGTGTCAATCAAATGTCTATGAGTGAAATTTCAAATGTTATTATGTAATGTGATGACCACACATCGGTCTCCAAGTTTAAATTAAAAAAAAAAAAAATTTTAAGCACGATACGTTGCAAAAATTGAAAAAAGTAAATTTTGGTTAAAACTCAATGTATTTTAAATGGGAATTTTCAAAGTCGATGCGCGTACCTTTAGACTTATCGTATTATGTTTTACTTACAATTAGTCTCAAAATATTCCTCTTTTTACTGACTAAAAAGTTAGAGGGGGGGTTCCATAAAAATTTTAAAAATTACTAAATTAACGGACACCCCGGGGGCACCCAAATATATATATAGATATATATGTATATATGTGTGTGTGTATACGGAAAGAGTTGTATATATACACACACACACATATTGTATAAATTAATATATTTAATTATGGTAATTCTGCAGAAATAAGGACCACCTTTAGATTTCAATGATTTTGAGATATGGTATCAAAGTCATCAACTGTTTTTAGTTCCTAGCATGATTAAGGCACTTATAAAGAGGAACCTTTAAAAGGTTTTAGACAGCTATCGTTATTTATTAAAATATAATTAACAATACAAATTTATGAATAGAATATAATTTTCTGACACTATGTACATATAAGAATGAATTTACACTTTGCCGAGACTTATATTTTTTCTTTCTTTATTCCCATGAACATCAGAAATATGTAATTTCTCTTTAGCGCATATATTATTAATATAAAGTGGTTCTACATGGGTCTCCAACTTTTCACGCGAAGCGAGGCCGATCCTAACCCATCCCTGCTTACAGGACGAAACGAGGTTTGTTTTTATAGGATTTCACATGGGTTTCCACCTTTCCACACGAATCGAGGTCCACCCCACGCAATCCCATCCTCTGCTTACCCCGGCGAAACAAGATCTGTCATTTTACGGTTCGTGTGGAAAGTACAATAATAGATCTCGTTTTACTCTGTAAGTAGGGGGAAGGGGGGATGGGATGGACCTTGCTATGCATGGGAAGTTGAAAATCTATATGTAAAACCATTTTAATAAGATGTGTGCTAAAGAAAAAAACTTGGTGGGAGAGAGGTTCAAGGTTTCCCTACCCCGCTCATACATATATGCTATTTCCTAAAACATATTAGCAAATTTTGTCCTACAGTGCTGAGAACGACTGATATATTTCTTAAACTTTTTTTGTTAATAACTTTTCGATGACCGCCGGCTAAAACCCTTTGAATATATATTACATTATATTTGTTGTCACTCATTAATAGCTAGCGTAACACTCGTTAATAGAGTAATGACCTTGATAATATATTTCAAAATTACTGTAATCGGAAAGTGGGTCCCTATCTTTACATAATTACCATAATTATATTTAAATAAACTAAGATAAAATATTGAATATTCGCATAAACTGTATAAAAGTATCAAAAAGTATATTATCCCTTAACGGTCACACTGGGTAAAATAGACCCAAGCGTTTTTTTGACTTCGAAAACGACCCAGTAAACCAATGGAAATGGGCCTTGTGCCGCCATGTACAGGTAGTTGGGACCTTCAAGTATCGATCCCCGTCGGTGGTATATTTTTCGGCCCGTTGATTCTCTCTTGGCAGCCGTTCAAAGTGTGCGTGTCGAAGTTGTTGGGTCTATTTCACCCAGTGTGACCCATACGTAATAATTTGAGTTTTTCGAGTATTCTTTTTTTTTCGTTTCTTGTTGTTCCAAAGTGAAGAGGCAAGTACACAGTTGTGTTTTTCGTTGCTTAAAATTTTTTAAAAAATTTTACTGTGTAATTATTCATGAAAAGTAGATGGCTTATAACTTGCGCTCCCGTACAATTCGCGAGGAATTGCTTGAGGAGTCCGAAGAACAGCCAATTCTTGGCGGCGATAACACTAATGGAGCCGAAGACCACGTGTCCGAGCAATATATATATTATATATATAATATATATGTAATATAATATAATAATATATATATATATATATATATATATATATTATTATATTATTATATTATTATATATTATTATATATATACATTGTGTATCGTTCTGGCAGGTGTGCCTTGACCAAATGTAAATATATATATATATATATATTTACATTTGGTCAAGGCACACCTGCAAGAACGATACACAATACCAACAATTCGCAAGGACATCAAATGCGGTATTGCGAATATCCTGCACCTCCAGGACAGGCCTGCATTTGGAGAGAACCGCCCAAAATTGGATAGGCAAAAAAGATGTCAAATTTGCCCGAGAGGAACTGATAAAAAGACGGGCTCCATGTGTCCCACTTGCCTTCGACCGATGTGCGACAAGCATCGCGCATATTTATGCGTTGAATGTGCCTATGGCATCGAATAAAAAATTGTAACTTTTTTATTTACTTAAAGTATGTAATTTGCAACGTAAATATATTTTTTTCATATTTTTTAAACCATTTTTCATAAATATGTTGCTATTTTTTCCATAAAAATGTCTTTTCATTTTTCCTCAAAAAATCGCACTTTCATACCTCAAAATAAATATACTTTTCGGAACGGCCGCATAAACTGCAATAATCAGTGAAAAGTGCATCATCTGAGGATGAAAAAACCGTTTGAAAAATTAAAATATCTTAAAAATTGAAAAAGTTACATTAGTTTTTGTGAAAAAAGTCACTTTTCCGACTTTTTTTTTCAACAATTTCTTTACATATGTTAAATTAATTTTTTGGAAATCAAACCTATACAGTCTTTTTAAGGAAGACTTAAAGTACAACAGGATATTTTTTTTTTTTTTTAAAGGTCACCTACAATTTTTTATACACGTGCAAACACGCTGGGGTCTATTTCACCCAGTGTGACCGTTACGGGATTCTCGGGAAGTGGGACCAAAAGGGTTATATGTCCTACCATCCAGTGTTCATTCTTTTCAGGTAAATAAAACGAAACGCGTAACTCTCTGATATCAGCTGTAGGAACGTAGAACCATATAGTGCCGTATTCTTCATCCTTCAATAGATGTGTAGGACATGTAGGAACTTCAACTTCCTTGTTTTGTACATAACGAAAGCATTCTACTACCATATTTTCAAGATCATCTAAACTCTCTAAACAAAAAATTTATACGTTGCTGTAACATATAGATATATAATAAACGCGAAATAAATGTGCAACAAAAAATTATTATGTCTATATTCATAGCAAGATATAATTTTTTCAAAATGACCAGAAATATATTGGAAATATATTTTACTTACAAGACTACAATTAGATATTTTACATTTTGATCAACTTTTCTTTTAAATATTGATTATAATATATAATAATATACTGGTTAAAACAAATTTAGAAGACAATTAAAATTTTATGTAGTAATTTATGAAGACCATTACTTCCATATGTTTTTCTTACTTATGTACTGATAAGATTCTATGACAATGTGTAAATATTTAGTGCAATAACTGATAATAAAATGTGCAGTAATTTATTAATCATTAAAGTTTCATTTACCTTCATTTATGCACTTATTCCAAAATTTAAATATTTTTATATGTAACAGTATCTATAAAAAGCATTCAAATATTTTAATCATCAAAAGTTCTAAATTATCGACGTACCTTGACCACCAACACAGAGCGACATAATATTTGCAGAATAACATGTGTTATAAAACTCTTGTAGTTTGCTTTTAATGTCAATGCACCTCTCTTTCGGTATTGTGCTTAATGTTTCTCTATTGCCTGCGCCGAATTTTGAATACGGATGATCTGGTTTCGCAGATAATTTCTCTAATTGATAAAATCGGCTTTCGTGGTCCGTTAAATATCTCTTGTATTCTGAATGTACAGCGGTTATCTCTTTTTCTATCAAGGTCTCGTCAAAGAGAGGCGCTATGAAAAACTGCGCAAAACGATGTAAAGCGCCTTCCAAATTCTTCGAATTTATTTTGAAGTAATAATTCGTGTTAAATAAGCGTGTATGTGCGTTGCGTAAACCGCCATACTGCGACAGGTACTCATGGAAATCATTCTGTTGGGGATATTTCTCTGTTCCCAAGTGTAACATATGCTCGCATAGGTGCGCTAATCCAGGCAGATCATCGGGATCGCGCATGGAGCCTATATCATATTTTAGTTAAATAATCTTTGAAATTAATAATGCGACATTAATTATTAAAAACATTAATCCTTGATTATATATATATATATATTTGCGAAACACACAAAATATATAACTAAATCTATCCAAAAGAAAATGTAAACAATACATGTAATAGTGTAGAATGACTCACAATCAGAAGAGGAGAATACATAAACTGCACATCAAAACATTAAATTCATATACATACAGCAAATATATAATGTTATTAAGCAGAAATTACAGGTCAAATTACAAAGACCTAGCTGTTAACATTAAAAGATATTAAATGTATTAGACTATTGAAAAATGGTTATTTATCTTTTGACATATATTTTTTTTGTGACAATTTGTAATATATGCACTGAATAATTTTATATGAAAGTTTATATATAAGTATTGTTAGAAACATCAAGTATACATAGAATACCGAAATAATATATTATTACCGTTATTAACGTCCAATGAAGCAATACTTATGCTAGTTGATGGATCGCTTATTAAAAGAATTTTCATTTTATTAGTGAGTACTAAGCCTCTGTATGAGTTATTGTCATAATCTGCATGTTTTATGTCATCGAATCGCTCTTCCACACAATTATGAATCGACATGTTGGTCATCAATGCCACAGATTCGAAAATATTATTTCTAAACGTGAAGAAAATACAAATAAAGACTTAAAGAATGTAAAATTGCGAATTTATTATATCTATACAATGAGGATGCTGAAAAATATTGTAATTAAAACAGAATTATAACTTTTTAAGAATTACTTGCACAATAAACTTCTTCGGAAAAATCTCTGAGTCACAAAGTATTTATTAAGGTACTAATAATATCAAATGTTACATAAAACATTGAATTAAAATATTAAAATATCGCATAACAATGCCAGCAAGGCCGTGTTCGCGAGGCAAGCGCAAGTGCGCGAGCGAATGAAACGCGAGATTCGGAAGAAAAAACGAAAGAGCCAAGTGTCAATCTCGAGTCCCGAATGTGAGTTTTCAATAAATTTAATTGCTAAAATTATTTGCATTATGTATAGTAGAAGCAGGTCGCGAGTACCGCGCAAGAACGCGATCATTGCAAAAGGGTCTCCGCGGAACTCCCGACACGTTAAGCACGGATCTATATCTCTCGATCGCATGCTGCGAGAACGGAAATTGGCTAAGTTAAAATCTATACAATATCAAAAGACTATACTGTTACGCCGTTAGACTGCGAACGAGTGACATGTGCGCGGAGACTCGGGGTTCTAATCTCTCGGTTTTCGAGAAGATTGAGATTCCCGAGTCTTCGCAACCCCCGTTACAATAAATTTTGAACAATATGACAGTTGGCTGCCAGGCAACGGCCGATCAGCTGTTTGAGTCGCGTGTCCTTGTTAACACGCGATGAGCCGATGACACGCGCGTCAGCGGTCGGTCCGCTGTTATTGTCTATTCCTCTGTCTCAAGCGTTGCGAAGAAAAATGCTTGTGATAGAGGAGAAAACTTGCAAAGGAGGGCAAAAAAGAGTGAGCCAAGAATATACGAATTCGGCAAAAAGCCGAATGCTTGGCTGGGCCGGCGAGAATATAATTATTTCGCGTAATTTCCAACAGGCCAATCTTTCTGAGAATAATGAAACTGTTATCTGGAACGTTCCAAGCAAGTAATAACTTTTTAGTTTTTATAAATCCAATAAACGCTAACGGCAAGCATTACCTTTATTAATGGATTTTGAACTTTAATATTTATTTTTTATTAATGCATGTGCGCATATAGTCGCGCGCGACTTCGCTGTGAAAGATAGAAATAGTGCGGAAGTGAAGAAGTAGGAAAGTCTTGTAAAAACTTACAGTCTCTTCTTGATAAGCGTATAGTCGTACACTATCGTACTGTCCCGGCGGCGGTGGCTGGATTTCGGCAGAAGTCTACTGCATAATGGATCTCCCACAGCGGATGTAATCGCACGGTGGATATATCACAGCGATGATTTCAAGCAGAAGATGTAACGTGCTATCGAACATACGAACCACGCGGACTCTGTATGTTCAGCGAAGACAAAGCGGAAAAAGAATCAATTATTCCTTGCACCGAAACTGCTTATACCGAGTTACTCGCGTTAATTCCGCGACTGCGATATGCGGTCCTAGGCACGTGCTTTTATCAAACCGATCTTCTAGGGCTGCGTTCCAAAATTCAACCTTGGTAAGTAAAATATATAGTTACGTCACACTATAGTATTTTAGTTATCGAGGTTGAATTTTGGAACGCAGCCTAGAGGATTCTCGATAATGATCGAGTTGCCGATTTTTGGCTTAAGACAAAGAAATTGGTTCTGGCAAGGAATCTTCTAGAAGGTCGAGAAGCGAATTGTTTATTGCTAATTACAATAAACAATTGAGACAAAGAATTTGTCTTTGCAGCCGATAAATTTCGCGCCTCGTGATTCGTGAGCGTTGCTGATTGGCGCGCGCGCGCGGATCAGCGCGTGCCCTCCGCGGTAACGCGCTAATTTTGAACGAGACGGGGGAAATTATCAGGAATAAGGTTAACAATTAATAATTTATTAATAAGATATTAATCAGACACATTTGTGACTTGACTTCCAAAACAATTAATGCATAAAAGTAGCAAAGGACCCCGCACTTTTCTTATGGAAATTGGATTTCTGTGAAATTGGTTGAAACTTTGGAAATAAATAGTTTATGTGATGCTGATCGAAAGTCACAATGGGCAAGATTCACAATAATCGACCGACACATTAGCACACCGACACATGTATTACTATGGTGAAAACTTTTGCGTTTGTGAAAATTTGAAAGTTAAAACTGAAGGCTCTTCTAGTTTCTAGCCAAAGTAAATCCAAATACTGAATGTAACTAAAAAAATTATATTTCTGACAATACAAGTAAATTAAAACAAGCAACAAAATTTGCCATCAACACACTGAAAAAAAACCATACTCTTTGTTACCCAATAAAATGTTCGATACTCAGAAATGTGCTTCGAAGCTAACATAAAAGAATACGTATATATTATTTTTTGCCACTCAAAAACATATCCAAAGCTCATCAAAATCGGTGAAGGACAGTTCCATATGTTTCCTTGTAAGTTAAAATGGGACACCCTGTATAATGTTATTAAGCAGCAGGCCAAATTACAAAGACCTAATTGTTAACATTAAAAGATATCTATTAAATATATTAGACTAATGAAAAATGTTTATTTATCTTTTAACTATATATATTTTTGTGACAATTTGTAATATATGCACTGAATAATTTTATAAGAAAGTTTATATATAAGTATTGTTAGAAACATCAAGTATACATAGAATACCGAAATAATATATTATTACCGTTATTAACGTCCAATGAAGCAATACTTATGCTAGTTGATGGATCGCTTATTAAAAGTATTTTCATTTTATTAGTGAGTACTAAGCCTCAGCATGAGTTTTCGTCATAATCTGCAGGTTTTATGTCATCAAATCGCTCTTCCACACAATTATGAATCGACATGTTGGTCATCAATGCCATGTTCGAAAATATTATTTCTAACTCATGTGAAGAAAATATAAATAAAAACCTAAAGAATGTGTAAAATTGCTAATTTATTATATCTATACAATAAGGATGCTGAAAAATATTGTAACTAAAACAAAATTATAACTTTTTAGGAATTACTTGCACAATAAACTTTTTTGGAAAAATCTCCGAGTCAGAAAGTATTTATTAAGGTACTAATAATATCAAATGTTACATAAAACATTGAATAAAAATATTAAAATATTGCATAACAATGCCAGCAAGGCCGTGTTCGCGAGGCAAGCGCAAGTGCGCGAGCGAATAAATTTGAGTTTTCAATAAATTTAATTGTTAAAATTATTTACATTATGTATAGTAGAAGCAGGTCGCGAGAACTCGGTCGCCGGATCGCGAGTATCGAGAACACGATCGATTGTAAAAGGGTCTCCGCGGAACTCCCGACACGTTAAGCGCGGATCTATATCTTTCGATCGCATGCTGCGGGAACGGAATTTCGCTAATTGTAAGTTAAAATCTATATCAAAAGACTTACTGTTATGCCGTTAGACTGCGAACGAGTGACATGGGCGTGGAGACTCGGGGTTTCAATCTCTCGGTTTTCGAGAAGATTGAGATTTCCGAGTCTTCGCACCTTCCGTTACAATAAATTTTGAACAATATGACAGTTGGCTGACAGGCAACGGCCGATCAGCTGTTTGAGTCGCGTGTCCTTGTTAACACGCGATGAACCGATGACACGCGCGTCAGCGGTTGGTCCGCTGTTATTTTCTATTCCTCTGTCTCAAGCGTTGCGAAGAAAAACGCTCGTGACGCTTCTAACTCCTGAAAGAAGCGTTTCCGCACCCATGTTCATATAACATTTTTTCATCCTTTAGGTGTGAGAAATATCTCCCTAAATTTTGCCCCCACCTTTTTAGAACACCCTGTATATTGATTAAAATAGCACTTTATTTGTATCGGAAGAAAAATTGTGACGTTCTTGAAAAGTGATTCGGAAACTCGACAATAAACAAGGTACACATTTAATCACCTTTTAAATAATATTGCAGAAATGGACATGGTAATTTAAAAAAAAAAACAAAATTGGAAATAAATCCATTACTTTCTTTACAATTTATTTTGCTAATTTGAGATTTTATAAATTTCTTTAGCTGCTGTTTTCTTCTTATTATTAGACTATAATTATTATTTGATTATAGTGTCACAATATTGCAGAATTGCACGATATTTTCTTTTTTTTAATAGTTGTCTTCCATTGTTATTACTTCAGAATCTTTTTTAACCCTTTTCGAGGGTTAAAAGCATAGTTACGCAGCTTCTCTCGACTGAGTCACGAATTTATTCGTGGCGCTATCTATTCCTTTTATTATTATATCGTGTGTTTCGAGATAACGTATTGCCCGCAATGCTCTGTTATATATTATATTCCGAGGCTTTTCCACAAAGCCGACTGCCCCTGGCGCACATTTTTCTCGCAATATTTCTGTGGAAGGATCGGGCGTTATGGATTTCGGAAGTGAGCACTACATTAAAGAAGGGCCGCTCAGTTTCTTGCTATCTCTTAGTCGTTTCCATATTTATGGCCAGTGATCTATTGAGTTCGCCCACGCTCGTTGTGAAAAATTCGATGGGTAAGCGGATGCTAAGTAGCTCTCGAAACTAACTCCTAGCGAGAAAAATTGATCGAACGTCTTCGCATCGTAAAAGTACTTTTATTGATCGCTTACGGTTGTAGGATTAAAGACTATTTACGGAGATTTAATGATGGAAATATTGGTATAATATATATATATGTATGTAAAACGTAAATTGTGGAAGCAAAACTTATCAATGAAAAATAAACGCGAAAGATATTTGGGAGGACGATGACATTTGAGGATTACATTAACAATTTCGAATATTTTTATAAACTATTATTGCAATATCTTAGGTTTTTCTTGGGTATTTTTGTTAAAAATATGGTGTATTATTACGAGAAGAGAAAATCTGTTAAAAATATTGTGTATTATTATGAAAAGAGAGACAAAAAGCTATTTTGATCAATGTCAAAATGATCTTGGAAAAGACCTTGTGAAAGGACCGAGAAATCCACAAAAATATTCTAATTATAAAATAATATAAGGGTAAAGTTATTTTCTTCTCTTCACTCGTTTTATTGATGAAGTATTCGTATGCGTTTGTAAGCTTAATTCTGTAATAATTAATAACAGTTGTCATAAAGAGAACACTCTCAAAAATCACGGTGCGAGAACCACCGTTTTCGAATTGCAAACGGCTTAAACTTTGACAAGATTCCACCTGGCAAACCGCTCAAAACGGGACGCGTGTATGCACGCGCGCCAGGAATCCCGTTTAATGAAATGTCAATATCCGCGACCTAGGTTTTAGTCTGGCAGCGTCCGCGTTACTGTCAAACCGGATTCACGCTCGCCATAGTTTTGCCACTCTGTTTTGAGGACAAACGGCGAAGGCGGATTTATGGGTTGGCAGACGATAGCGATTGCAAGGAGGACAGGATGAAAGAGAGGGGAAAGGGGAGAGAGGGGGAGAGGGAGAGACAGAGAGAGATGGGAGAGAGAAAGAGGGAGAGGAAGAGGGAGAGGAAGAAGAAGAGGGACAAGGAAAAAGACAGCAGACTTGCTGCGACAATATTTCACGAACTTCCGTCTCTTGCCCGGTAAGATTAAATAATGCAGATTGCAATTACAGAAAGCAACGCGAATTCGTCTCTGTCGTTACGCCGCTCCTCTCCGAGAACGATTAAAGCGTAATGAGATGACGTCCGTTGGATTCGAAAATATCCTCTTCGAGACGTGTCTCTTTCCTTCACTAAATGAAACGCGAAGGCTCTTTGCTGGATTTTCTCGCAATCGCGGTTTGACATTATTAGAATTTGATTCAGTTTGAAAACTGGTTCTTTAGAGTTTAGATGGACACGCAAGGTCCACCGAGTCTCCAAAAAAACATCTTCAAAAATGTCAAAAAAAACACCTTTGTTTGTATTTGCATAGCGGTATTATCAATATTAAGAATATTTGCTTGATTAGATGATATAGTATTTGTTTATACATATAAAAAGAGTTGGATATATATATATATATGTACATATATTATGTATAGTAACCTTATCAAAAATTTAATCTTTCAATATTTTTCCTAAAAATGATTCAAAAGCCTTCAAGATGTGTGTAATAGAAAATTAAAAACCATGTAATCAAGTTACAAAAAGCGGCGATAAATATCCAGGAGCTACAATGCAAATAAAAAATGATGTAAAATAATAAATAGAAACAAATGAAAAAATATATTTTTTAAAAAGTAACGAGCAAATCTTTCCTTAGGGCACTTGCGGATATTTCACATCGAAAAGTTAAATCGCATCGGCGCGGGGAGTGCATCCTGCTCGAAGCAGGGTACAGGGGTACGGGATAAAAGAACGGAGCTGTCTGCCTCGCGACGCGGAACCCTTGAGGCTTCAGCTACGTCCTCCATTGCCTCGCTCTCTTTCTCTTTCTCACTTCGTTTTTCTACATCCGTTCGATTCTCCCGCTCATCCCTTGGGGCTGCGTAACACGTGCGGGTGGATTGCGAGGGTGGGTTCGAAGGCGACGGCTATAGGAGCGGTGGTTGAGGGACCCAGAGACGGGGGAGGTTGAAAAGGTGGTCGGGAATCGCGCAAGAGTAACTGCTAGTAACAATGTTTTCTCACCCCTTTGCGTTTTAGCGGCATGGGAAAGAGCAGAAGAGACAGGGGGTGAGCATGCCATCTCTATCCTTTTGCTACCCCACATGGGACCGCGCTTGCTTATACACCCTCCGCAATCAATTTTGTCAATACTGCTTGTTGCGGACGAAGCATGAGGGAAAGGCAGGGACGGGAGGGGGAGAAAAGGGGATGAAAAGAGGGTCGCTGTCTCGCCCGCGGCAGCCTCTTGCCCTCTTCGTACTCCCTCTCCCTGCCCTAGCCATTCTACGAGAGGGGCCGTTGATGGATTTTTACGTTCGAACGATGGCGCTACACCGAAGTCATCGAGACCTTTTGTTTTCGACTCTCGCTCGAGTTTTGATTAAAGGTATTATGTAAGTAGCGCTGAAGCGGTAAGACTGTGGACTGGGAGTGAACAAAAGGGTGAAAGAGATGGTCGAGGGTGATTAAGTTGCGTGGTTGAGGACGATCGAAAGTTCCGGGATTTGATGAGTTTTATCAATTTTCAATTTCTCCTGTCCTTTGTATTCTGTCTACAAAATCGTGTAATGTTTCTATGCGTAATTATTAAATTACTAATTATTTTTAAATTAGTAAAACTTATATGTAAACTCTCCGTATTTTGTTAGTTTTTCTTATAAATAAGAAAAATATAAACAATTAAATGTACGGACATTTATAAGAATTTTTAATTTGTTATTTTATTTAAAATTTAACACTCTTTCATCTTCAGTGCAAAGGTACTTAAATATTGAGGATGTCTTCTAGTTTTTTAGTTATTTCTTAGAAAGATCACTCTTCGTGTTCAATGCTTTATCCTTTCTATGTTGTATTCTCGAGAAGGGTCGGGTGATAGATTTTTATGTTCGTACTGCAGCACCGATCCCTTTATTTTCTCCCTTCTGCGCTTTTATATCGAATCCACTTACACTCTTACATTGCAGTTCCCGCTCGGATCGTAATTAATATTGCCATACAAGTAGCTGCATCGAAAAAAGATCGTGCAGATATTGAAGAATTATTGCTCGGTGGGGAATGGTACTTCTGTTGTAATAGGATATAAATAACACAGTAATTTTACAATCGACGTGTTTCAGTAGTAAAAGGTCATAAATAACTGAAAAAATAAAACGGTTGTGGATTTTCCAATATTTATGAATAAATTTAACTTTATTGAATAAAGAATTAAGAAAATTAATGTGCTACTAAATTGATTAATTTATAAAATCTGTTTACTAGTTTAATATAATGTATTTTTTTTATATATTTATATTATAACATGTTGCAATATATTTCTTTTCTAATTTCTTTTCAATTACTTTGCTAAGATGCTCAATATCTTTTTTGTGCTTTCGGATATAAGAGATAACGGTAAATTTTCGTTTATACCGACGGATTTTCTTTACATCCGGAACAAAACAGTATATACCAGATAAAGGAAGAGAAACAATTTACTCCTCTAATACGCAGGTCCGTATACCCATAAATATTATTGCAAGGTTTCGGTCTGTAGGGTGACCATAACAGTTCCCATGATGCCCTTGAAGATCTCGAGAAATGATGCTTTTCAGTAAAATAACAGCCCTGCGGGCATCTCGGACCCCGGTCTTCTATTCTTTCTCCAGCGCCCTTAGATAATTGGACTTCAGGATTCTGTGCAAATATAATGATAATAAAACAGCATCCTCATTCAATGGAGATATGATTGACGTAAAGATAATTGAAGTTGCAGTTATAATTAAAATAAAAGCGAATATTTTGTGGAAATTGCTTTTATTCACGTAAATTAAATATTAAAGTTTACAGTACGAAATTTGGAAAATAATTAATATGGAAACTCACAATCAGTAAAAAAACATTAAGCTCTTACGTGTTAGTACAATATGGCTTTATAATATTTTTATTATTGTAGCTTATAGAATTATTGTTATAAAATGAAAAAATAATCCCAATTCACAAGTTATGAATATTGTCAACCAGTATTTTAGTGTATCAGTTTGAATGTTTAAAATCCTCAATTTACCTATATTTCTTCACAGTTTTTTATGAAGTAAAACGATTTTGAGCACATTTAATTAAAAATTCAATTCCCGGAAATCAAAAAAGTTTTAACTTTACAAACAAAATAAATGAAAATAGATAAATTATTAGTATTATAATTTACATATTAGGTAAATATTACAACTTTGTGCCCATAGATCATTGAATTAATTTCTTGTCATCTATCCAAGTAAACTCTGAGCTAACTAATGATTTTGCTGTCAACTTAAATGCTGATTAATTCTGCAAGCCTTCTCTATCTTTTCGATGATCTACGAATACTAAAATTGCTACTATATGAAACATCTACAGCGGCAACAATACCCTCGAGGACTGACGATATACTCGGATTAAGGTGGCGTTACTTTTTTCACGCATCCCTCACGTAAATATCGATTATCCCGTTTATCCGGATCATCCCGGCAGATTGAAATTACTGTCTCGGCTTCTAGAGATCCGCGAGCAGCCATTTTATCGATATAAACACAAAAAATTGGCTCGTCTCCAGTAAGGAAACGTATCTTCTTCGATCGATACATAGATAAAGTATTCAAGGTTAATAAAACATCTCAATTTAAAAATAATAGATATTTGTTTTATTTTATAAAAAAAAAACAATATCTGTTTTATTTAATAAACAAATAAGCTATTGACATGGACATAACTTCCATTAAAAAGTGCAAAAGAGCATGTAAAAATAATAAAAATATTTTACGCTACATTTTATTCTTCCATTTGTCGGCCACCAAGCGTCGCGAAATCGCGATTCTTCGTTCGCTTAAAAAATGAGCTCTTTTTGTCGCAACTTTAAATTGTTTATAACGGGCGTGAAATTTCGCGGTCGCCGGGCGAGCGGGTCCTGAACTGGTTCTGCAACCGCGACGAAATGGAAATGGCCGGCACGATCAGATAGTCACGCACGATAATGTCGCCGAGAGCGTTCGTCAGAACCTTACTGACCGTGTGAAGGGTTCCTTAAATGCGTCAGGATTTCGTAGATGAGTGCGCACGAGTTATGATGGCTTGTATGGCCTCAGAATGTGGCATTGTGAGAATGCGCTTCGAATGTTGTGAGTTTAAAATGTAAATTTATATTTCAGATATTTATTCTCGTCTTTTTTGTAGTATAAGTAACAAGTAGTATAATACCGTATAAAAAGAACATGTAAGAAGAAAATAACAAGTAGAATAATGACATGTAAAAAGAAATTTTGTGATATTTTTAGATAATTGCCCTAAGAAAGAAAATTTAATTTTAGGTATAGTAATGAATAAGTAATAACAGCGTGAAATGATGATAGTACCTAGATAGCAGCGAGTAATGATCTTTTGATACATAAAAAAGCTCAATTATGAATGATATCACGCATTGAAAGTAATCTTCGCAACGACGAAGCTTTCAGCTTATTCAGTGATTCATTTTTAGCGGCAGATTTTCAGTGATTCATTTTTAGCGGCCGGAAATCTCTAAAGCGCCTCATGATGGCTCATAACTCTGAGAAAACGATAATCCGTCGACGTCATTATGAACGATACTCTCCGTCGCATCCGCGTCGGTCAATCGCGAAATCGCTCCACTGTCGCGCGAATAAACGCGCGGAACCGGCGCGTTTCAATTACTAGTCATTACGAATCGCGCCGGCAACGAAATTACAACGTCGCCCGACACGTAAATAAATCCGATCGCGCGCGAATTACTCGCCGTGTTTCCCCGCTTCAATTGAGTTTTTGCGTGGTATAAAAAAAAAAGAACTCATACACGCATGCCAGCCATAGTTGCGCGCTATCATATTTTATCCATAAATCAAACGAGCACTCTCGCGAGCTTTGAGTCGAGTTTGGATTTTGTCCCATGCCAAAAAATTCGTCACAAATTTCATTGCCTTACCGCTGTTAAAAAAATTATAAGGTGTTCGTAATTGTTGATTCTTCACTACTACATTAGGATCAATACGCCAATACAATTTTTTTTTAAATTGAAGTGCATATTGTATTTTGATAACATATCTAATTACCTTATTTCAGAATAATCTCATTAAAACTGAATTTTTATATTATGTATAGCCATATTTTCTTTAGTTAATATATTTTATTTTATTTTATCCTTCGCATAATATATTTTTTATTTATAGTATGACTAAAATTATTATCATTATTGGTATTTAGTATGAAAGTATAACTTCCAGAGATACATCAAAGAACACATTCCCCTATCAATTTCTACTTCTTTGATCATGCCTCCTCACATACTTACGTCACAATCGCTTCTCTCTCCCAACAAATCGCGACCGAATCTGACTTCATTTGCGGAAGTCGCTCGAATGTGAAAGAATCCGCTTCATAGCACGCATGGCCGATCATCCCCTTGCTCGCTCGCGGCGATCGGGAGAAAAAATTCCGACGGCAATCGCGATCGATCGTGTGGTGGAGTTGCGTATCCATTAGGTGATTGCCGCAATGCGTGAGGAATTATCGCGGAACAGCCCGCGTTCTATCATGGCGCTATCACGAGAAAGCGCAATCGCTCGACGCCAATCCGCGATCGGATCCACGCGATCAAAAAGGGTTGAGGCAGGAATGCTGGGCGGAATGTTGCACAGCGAGGGTGCGTAAATACGTACCATGTTACCACCGATGTTTGTACGTGCAAAGATACGAACAAACACACGTCGCTATGTATTCCAAATTGCCATTTATGAAATTAAATTTCATGGTCTGTGGTATTCAGTTGTATCTAGCTTGTTGATTCTTGCTGGTCGGTGAACTCTCTTCCCATCTCCATTGTTTATTCTCGATTGGATCTGACCGGCATCGATCAAGATCATTGATCATTGGCTGATCGAATGTCGGATTGGCTTCGCTCTTTACAAAAGTATTGTATACTTTGTATAGGGTCTCTTATATCAGTTTTCTCTTCATTCTAATATTTCTAATTAAGGAGAAACTATTAAAAGACATAGAATATATAATTAGCATATTTAATTACAACACAGACAAGTTTTTATTTCCAAAGTATTTTCGTCAAAATTTAGAAAAGCTTCTCAGAATAGTTATGTAATAATTATTTTATGTTCAGTAAAAAGCTCTTAAACTTGAGGCTTAATTTAAAATAATTTTTGTACGTAATTGATATTTGTTTCTGATAATAATGAAAAAAGAAGGGCTAAAAGTATTTCTCAAATTATAATCTTAAGAAAAGTCTGAAAAGCGGAATAAAAATTACATTTACAATCAACTATTAAGTATAAATGAAAAAAGTTTATTGCTATAATTAGAATTTATATTGATGACAGTCTCCATTATTTCGACAGACTTTACACGCTTTCACGAGAAGTATTAGTACGACGACATTATGGAACATTGTCGATCCTCTCACATATGATCGCAGGATCGTCAATAAAGAGATAGGAGGGTGAATAGCCCTTGTAATTTCGAACGTGCGGCGAGAAGACGCGGTAGAGAAGAGGCGGTACGCAGATGCGCGTGTGCGACGCGTAATTAAATAAAAGGTCCATCAGTTATAGCGATGCTCCGAAACCGACGTTAGGCGTCGACGCGATAGAACACCCAAGGGAGCCGCGATGCGCGCCGTTAAATCAGCCGAACGCGAACGAGCATGCATCATTCCCAGCATGGTAAATGCGTAACTAGCCAGTCATTGATTAGACGCCGGACACGAATGACTCAGGGAATTGTTTGCTACTTATTACGAGCGGAGAAGTCCTTCGTCATCCAGGAGATATACGTTTGAAAAGTAATTCGGCATCGTTACGCACAAAGGGAAACAAAGTATATTGCTTTTGCTGGATAAAAACATCTGTGTTCGTTGCATATGTACTTTTCAAATATCTATAAAAGCGCATTTGAAAATGTTATTAATATTACGTGCAGTGCGAAATTGGAATAAAAGTATTGAAATAACGCGATTATTAGAAGAAAAAGAAATTATTGTAATTTTCTAATTGTAAGAAGAATTTTATCAATTTTGTAATAATTGGCTGTAAATCTTCATTGTTCTGAACGGAATTTTAGTAGCACACAACTTCTAGTGTCGATCCGAGTGATTTGTCCAACGAGCGAAGAGTTATCTCGCAGTTCGTAACAGTCCTTAAACAATGACATGGCCGTGTTTAAATAATGATCGCTGCGTCGTGCGATCGAGGGCGATTCGTAGAGATCAGGTGTACCGAAGGCGAAACTACCCCCCGGAAATGGATTGAATCGAATTCCAAAGGGCCCGGGGGTCGATTAGGGTGAAGCCAAACGGGAGATGCGAGAGATTTCTCGAGGAAGTGGAGAGACGTCGCCCGTCTATCTCGATTTACCGAACGTCTCTCTGTTGCTCCTCGGTCATTTTCCTCCTCATCCCCGTTGACGTTTCCCCCGGTGCGTTCAAGCAAGCACGTTCCACTTAACATTTCCATCGAATTTTTCCGCGCCATGAAACACCGTATAAGCGTTTTTCGTCGCGTTTACACGACTCCCCATACTTTGATCGACTAAAGTCGATTGTTTCTTATAACGCATGGCGTCCCAAGCCTATTTATTGCCGTTCCTTTCATCTACAGATTCTTTGGATAATTCAGGTTCGGTATTTTCTCGACAATAATTTAATTAAGCATTATCATTATAATGTTTCAATCCAGTTAAGTCACTGTTTATTATTAAAATTTGTATGTTTCTTACATATTTGTATAAAAATATATATTTACTTAATATTTAGTAATCCAGAAAGATTGAAGAAAATTCAGTAATACAGATATCAGGCGTTTGAAATCACTAAAAAAGAGCTCAGGAGCTGTAAATATTTAAGAAACCAGATATTCATGGAATACAGGGAAATCTAAAAATTTAAATGCCCAAACATCTAAAGATCTAAAGCCTATATATTCATAGATTCAAAGCTCCAAAGACGGGTCGGGACAATCCTGAGCCGCTCAGTTCGCGATCAAAGCGAATGCTAGCATTATCTTTTGAGATGTCAAAATCAGTCCTCGGTCCCTGTATCTGGTTTCTGTCGAGCGCTTCCTATCGAAATCAAGCGCTTGCCACGATCGAGTAGCGGCCGACCCGCAAGATGAAAGACAAGGGTGGGCCGGGGTTGGGATACGTCGGCGCAAGGGGGGGGATGGGGGAAGAACGGAGCAGGTATAGGTAATGTACCAAAATTGCTTTACCGCCGGTCCATTTACGGAGATGAAAAGCACTCTCTGCCAAGTACACCGGTGGCCCCGGCCAAGGGCTCACGGCAGCTCAGAAGCCCCTTCCACCCTTACGACGTAGTCCCGGTAGGCGACAGGGAAGAGGAGGGCGGAGCCCTCTCCATTTCAGTTTGCAACCAACCCTTTCACCAATTTGGCGACATTGCCCGGCGTATAACTTTTGGCATGGCACTACCGACAGTGCCGACTATGACGGCGGTGAAGCGACGTGTAATAGATTACACGTAAGTGGACTACTACATGAGTACACGTCGCGTAGTATGCGCTATCGTGGCCGAAGGAAATCACCATGTAATGCCGAAATTTGCGGCGAGCATGTCGGAAGTAAGTTCTCGCGTTTCCTCGCAATTGCGACAAGTTTGCAATAATTAGTGATTACGTTTACTTTGAAATATCACGTCTTGATTATAGATAAAGTTTTCTGAGATTTCCTACTTTATTTTTTTAATTATATTGGCATTTCTTGACTGACAACAGCAATATCAGTAAATGAGATCACAATCAACTCCAAACGTTCTTCCGTTTGAGCGGTCGAGATTCCTCTTTGATAATATTATTGAAAATAAACTTTAATGAGTTGGATTAAAAAGTGTTATTCAAAATTAATTTCGCACACATAAATATATTGACGTAGCAAGCCGTGGGATTAAATGACGTAACGTGCATGTTGCGTGCGAATCAAATCTAATTTGATCGAAATTTCTCACAAGTCGCGCACATCCATTAAACAATCATCGTATCGGAAAGCAATCAGTTACTCGAAAGAGTCGGCATCCGATGGTTACGTTTAGATTATTGCGTCGCAACGTTAAGCCACGCCGTGTCGTACAAGGGCCGTTTGTCACATGGCGAAGTCGTTACGGGGATGCGTCTGCACCGGCTGCGTTCGTCGGTGGCCCAACGAGGAGCAACTTTTGTGTGCGCATTCTGCGGCCCGAGATAGCGAAGGGCGCCATTGTCGTGAGGCACATGAAGGGTAACGGCATTGTCCTCCATCGTGCTCCCTAACCATTCTACACCTCTTTCGCGCACTCAATAATAAAAATCGAAAGAATTGAATCTTTTCCCGCGAAAAAGAGAGTTCCATCGATCGAAATTTCGCGAATATTTTTGGTTCTTTGAAATCGTCTGATCATTCATCTTGTGCTGACCGCGCAACCTGAGATAGTAATAGCGAAGCTTGTTAATAATTCTTTTAATATTAATTTCAATTTCCGAGATCATAGAGGATATTATAAATTAACAATCTACTTAGCTACATTAAATTAAGATCAATCTTCCCTTATTAGTGACAATTTAATTATAAATTATACATTTATATTTTATCGAATACTAATAGCTTTACTCGTACCCTTTTTAATATTTAATGTACAGATAAATTATAGATTTTAAACTTACATTTAGTTAAAGTTTTTTACTTTTATATGCATAATTGCTGCTCTGGATTGCCTTATCATGAAAATTGGGTTCGATTGCTTTTCGTTAATGCAGCTTTATATTTTACTAACTTGATTATGTTAAATTACATTTATGTTGACTCTCAACGCGTGTCATAAAGCATTTTTATTTTGCATCCTTTTTATATGGCACAGCGTACGCAGTATAATCGAATCACCTTAAATACGTCGCGTCGGCATATTTAGTTATAATCGTATTGCAATTCGCAATCTACATGTTAAAAGCAGTTAATCGAGTCGTTTATTTCGAAAGTGGCGTTAGTCAAATTTTGGAACTAAATTTAAGCCGCGTTACGACACAAAGTGATGTAATATACCCTTTTTCAATTCGATTCGAAGTTTAAATTACGTTACTTTAAAAATGATTGTTTATCAATTATCTCGAAACGATTGCCGAATGTAATATAACGCGTATCCATAAAATAACTTAAAAAGATTTTTAAAAATACATTCTGTATACACAAGTGATAAATGTAAATAATATTCTAACGCGTTTTTTTTTATTTATCCACCGTTGTTTGAATGAAAACGCGATCGCATTTGATATATCTATATAACTGTCGTATATATGTGATCGATGAATTAAGTAAGCATTTTGCTATATAGGTATAAATAAGTGTAATTCATATGTAGTCTTCAAATCCTCGAAACAAATAAATCTGATTGTTGATTCCAGAGGGATTTGCATACTTTCATTAAACGGTGGAATATAAATTTAATATCTGTCGTTCCCTACACCGAGCTCCTGACGGGAAGGCTTCTTTCAAAAGCGAGCACTTCGGGGGCGGCATTGAGAAGGTGCGAGGGTGCGAGAAAGTTTGTCCGCGCGCGCGGCGATGAATGGCTGTACAAACTCGTGGCGCCGTATCAACCCTTCAAGCGTGGGAGTAGGATAAACCTAATTTGAAGGGTCGCGCGATTCGTTTTTGAAGGCCCGGCGCCCGGGCTTGCGGCCGACCGAAGCCGAATCCCTTGGGGGTGCTGGTGTGAGATGGTGGCTCTACAGCGAGCCGTGATTTTCGTTATCGAGGCTACCCTTGCGCACAACCAAGACAACGCGGCCCAACATGACAATGCCACCCCCGAGTGCATCCCTTCCGCCTTTCCACGCGTTGGTGCGACACAACAAAAGCACCGAACCCCTCTTTACAAAGTGCTAAAATATAAACTTTTACGCGGCGGTCTTTTGCAGGATTAACGTTATCGGTTTTTCAAGTTATCTATCCTGTTATCGGTATCGTTATTAGTGTCATTAGGTATACAGGATGTTTTAGAAGTATCACTGTTTATCGGATTAATTAAAAGATTTTTCAATAACGGAGTGTGATGATAAATGCCGTGGAATGATTTTCTTCCGCGATGACTTTTGGGAATGATTTTTACAGTGGGATCATGAGCGATCCACAAGCGAGGGTCGGTTTCCGCTTTTAGGGTTTTCAACATTGCCATTCCGCATCTCCAAGCGGTCGTGAAGATTCTTCGCTTACGCAGAATGCGGTTCGTTCATCGTTCTCCGGGGACCGAACCTTTCTTCTAGGGTCTTCGTGGTTTAAGGGTAACCACGATTTTGCACTTTCCCGCGTTCATCGAGGGTCGCGGCCGATACTTGTGCTTACATCTCTTCGGGGAACCGCACGTGTTTTGCATTCAAGATTTGTTCAGGACCCTTTCTTTCATCAAATAATTCAGATTTATGACACGAACAGACGTTTGAAAGAAGAAGCGACACTTTCGACTTGACAGCTCTAATATTTTTTTCTCTTCTACTGCCAGGTGAAATTTTAGCTTATCTATAATGTCCCAATTGTTTCCAAATTTCTCTGGATGTCAAGTTGGCACCGTCGAAATATCAACAACGTTCTGTAGTATTAAAGGAGAAATACGCTCTATCCAAACGTATAATATTTTCTCTATGTTTTTCCTAGTTTTCGCAAAACAGCTTCAACTGTTCTAGTTTCAAGATGAATGATTGAAATAATAATAAAATGGTTATTAAAATAATAAACTCATATTTTTCGCTGTAGTGTAAAATTTGTTCTGTGAGAAAAACTCATTAAAGCTTAAATCGCATAGATCTATCGCAAACAAAATTTTATCTGTTTTCTCCTTCAGCATTTCTCACATTTCTTGTATTTAGAAAATTCCGAGTAAAGCAATTAATTTTCCCTTCTTCACCACGATATAACAGTAGTTTTCAGGTTACGAGAGGTGTAACGAAAGATAGCGAGATGGGAACTTCACACTGATAGCTTTATTGCGTGATAGACGTTTAAAGATTAATTCGCGGTATTCTCGACATAGCAATCGATGGTAGGAGGACGGGAGAGAGGAACGAGGAAGAGAGGTAATCGGTCACGCAACTAGAAATCAGAACTCTCTCTTTCGCGAGCGCGCTGCGCCGTCCGGCGAAACGGAAATAAATGAAAGGATACGAGAAAGGGGCTGAGAACGATCGAAATAGACCGCGGGTCTTGCGACGCACATTTGATGAAAAGGGTTTATGGCGCGGACAGAAATCCCGTAGACAATAGCCGAATTAATTCCTTAAGGTCTAATCGGCCTGTAATGATTCCGATCTCAGTCGTCTGCTCAAGAAGGAATTAGCCGTAATGTTCCGAGTTGCGGAGATCACTGGCGTTCGTCGCGTAATTAACGACAATTTGATCGATGATTTAAGGATCCTCAAATACAATGCGGAACTCTCTACGGTTCTTTGTCCAAAAATGACGCTCTGATTTCATCTCCTAATTATTGCGAGACTCAAGATTTAGATTATTATCTCTTTGTAGTAAACTATCTAATTATAATGCGTTACAATTAAGACTAAGACTAGGTCGATTAGATATTTTTAATGTTTGATAAAAACATTATCCTGTAATTGAATTTAATTTTTTGTTAACTTATTAAAATTTTTATAACGATACAGAATTGCACGTAAACGCAATCTTTTAAACAAAAACCGATTTTTTCCTCCTCTTAATATTTTCTAAATGATAAACGTTCTATATTCAACTGTAGTCACATATATCTCTTTAAAAACTATACGACCAGTTCTTAATTATGTAATGAAATATTCCACTACAATTGTGTAATCCGCGATATATTACCTAACGAAATTAAATGTTATTATAAATTATTATATTAGAATATTTGTTTTATAAGTAGAATAAAAATATTGCAAATGGAATGAAAATAGAGAGCGGCGCAAGAGGAATACAAGGAAAAGCATGGATAAGCATTCCATACAACTGCATAGCGTTATCCGCTGACGTTCTCGTCGACTCACTCGGCTTCTCCAGGGGGAATCCTGCGTTCTCGTCACCTCGCCGAGATGTTCTCGTGTCCTTTCACGGAAAGCAGGCTCATTTAGCTCGACGTTGCACGACCGGTGCGGACAGAATGTATGAAGGCAGGCGAGCCAGCCGCCACCACCTACCATCGCCTCGGCCGCGATAACCCACGGCGACAGAGCATGGCGATTAGTGTCCTAAGAGTTCTCCCTCCCAGGCCGCCTCTTTTCCCACTTTCGAAGAAAGAAGGAAGTTAATACGGATCCTCGTATCCCGCGGTCCTATCTTGTCTTATCTCGTCTCTTATGGCCTGGTGCCCGTGGCCACGACGGGACGTATCATCTTACTCCGTGGCTCCGGGCAGAGGCCGGCTGAGGGAGAGAGCTTCAAGGGGAAAAATAATAACGGCGGTGAGAAGACGCAGCCAGTCTTCTCGCGCTGCACCCGGTTACATAGAACTACACTCCGCTGGTAGACATTACGGTAATAATGCGCCGCGTCGCTCGTACTGCATATTTTCTGCGAAATTCTTGCGTCTCTGGTCTACATTTACATCGCATATTTCGCGCTAAATATTGTAAAAATTGTTTGATTCTCAGTTACGCGTTTGCTGCGGAACGAACTCAATTAGCAATAATCACACGTACAATAAAAATAGTTGCGAATACTCGTATTACCTACAGCAATTTTGTAACGTTTAAAGGGGAATCCTTAGTGCTTCTTTCCTTCTCTTTTTCTTTTTATTATTAACTACGATCGGAGCTATCTTTGGAAAAGATTATTCTTCAGTTCGAGCTAGTCCATGACAATCACATTAACCTTTCGTTCATACAGTTAATTATTAAACATCCTCCATATTGGGTACTTATTAATGCAGATGGATGAGTACGTACGTAATTATACCTTTACTTACACGCGCGTGAGTCTTTATATTACAAATGGCAGACCGTAGATTAGCTCGATCGCCGTTTCTCGGTCGGAAGAAATTGTAGCGTGCCGTGTAGAAGTCTGCGATGTCGGTATTTCTTCGACGTCGGACAAATTTCTCTAGTGTAGGTCACGCATGCGATCCACGAGAGATTTCGGCCGCAATATGGCCCGGCGGAGATTGTTATCTTAGAGCCAATGGATCGGCTAAGCAGCAGTCCTTTGTGATCGAACAACGGGGCTTGGTGGATGATTACAGGCAAGAGGTTCGTTGAGTAGCCGCCTCGATTGCACTATAGTTGCCTAAACGACAATGACCCTCATTGCTCAATGAATGACCATCAGCCGCGGCGCGACGGAGTAATCGCTCGTCACTCGCAACCCACGAAGAAGTTCACCGAATTACCTCGGAATATGTAGGTCGCGTCTAATTTGGCTAGGTCAAGCATATGTATCGACGTGTCCATTAATTATGCAAACAGCCCAAAGATCAATAAGTATTAGGGACGATAGGACGATAAGCAGCTAGTCTCAAACATTAGGCTAACGATCGTTAAGTTATGCTTCTTATTATAGTACTTTATACATATTGAAATGAATGATCCTAATCTAATCAGGATTATTTATAATTACAATATCAATTAATATAAATTGAATTAATAATTACGCGACATTATAAGAGGATGGCGCAATCAAGCGCAGTACAATATGAAAAGTAAGACATAATTTATTTGTCAAAATATTTTTTACAACAATGCGGCAACCCTGGTCTGCGTCGTTTTACGTTTGCAGATGCGCCGCGCATAGTATTTTATTAACATAGTCACGAAGATGACCTATAAGCAGTCCTGCGTTTCGTATTCACGGCCTGATACCGCACCATAATTTGCGGAAGCCGCACACGGTCGGAACGCAAAACCGTAATTGATAACCACGCGACTCTCGCAAGTAAACGATGAACCGAGTGCATCATCGAAGCACAGGATTGTAGCGGCGGGGAACCTCTGATGACGGCGAATCAAACGGCGCTCCGGGGCAACCGCAGTTCTGGACGTTTCCGTGATTGGCGCTGGGGCAAGTCGCGAGCGGGCGAGCCCGCGCTCGCCCGGGGATGATGGAATTTAATAAAGAGAGTGATTACGCCGGCCGCAAATCAGCATCGAAACGCATTGACGTGACGCTGATGAATCGCAGCCAAAGCCCCGCGGCACGGCCGCGATATCAGGCTCTCTCCTCTCTCGCTCTCCCGCGGGGCTTCAGGGGGCTCGGGCTTCGGCCGGCAAGATAAACCAATTCAATTACGCGCCCCCGTGAAACGCATCCTGCGATGGGGCTCGCGGCCCGACACGGACGACGATAGCAGGCACAGAAATTAAATGAAATACTACAATGACCGTGCGCGAGCTTCCGGGGGGTCGTGTGTAATAATTATACCGCGCACGGTTATTATAAGCTGGTTATTACAAGCGATGCGTACGCGATGCGGCGCTCGCATTAACTCGGGACTTTCCGTTGCAATTTGTGCGACGTGACGGTTTAAAATCGTGCATCGCATCGGTTTGTACGACATGTCATAAACGAGGGTATTTCGTTGGTGCGCGTTGCACTGTTCGACCCGTGTGCTTCTCGTCGATCCTGTGACACGAGGAACAAAATTTCAACTCTTTTGCGAGCATTTCACATTTCTATTCTTGGGAATTACAAATTACAAAATATTCTAATTACATTTATGTACATTTGCTATGAAAAGAAGTTCCAAATGTGCGCAAGATGCGCAGCAACCGAAATATTCGGCATCTCGAATTATGCGTTGATAATATCGAAGGAAATTTCGTTATTACAAACTTCTGAAACTTCTAAACTCTGTAAGATACGAAGGTACCTGGAATTCCTATTATTCCTAAGGTGTTGAAACTCGAACAATCAAGAATTTCACGGATCGGAAATTCGAATCAAATCATATCGCCCGTGGCTCAGAACTACGAAATGTTGCGCGATAAAATTGAGTACCTACTTGTAAAATTCCGATCTAGGAATTGCTTGTTCGATGCGGATTAAACGCGCCGCCGAGTTGGATCGATTGATCTGGTAGTGCGATCAACGAACAACGCAACGTGGCATCTTATAATGACGCCGGACACCCGACGAAGACAAAGAAAATGCAAGAAGAGCTTCCTCGCAAATGTCATCCCTCGCGGGTGAAAGAAAAAGATACTCGATGAAGGAGAATAACGCAGATGAATACGATGAAGAGAGGCGACGTCGCGCGTTATATCAACACGCATGCGAGACAACGATTAGCGGAACGTTTAAGGGCTCACTGAATCACGAGAGTCTGAAACACGATCCAGATAAAGCGAGAGACTCGAAAAAAACTCGAATAAGAAGGAGAGAAGATATTTGTGTGTTGCTGATTTTTCTCCGACATGAAGATCCAAGAGGCAATTATCGCGGAGAAAAAAGAAGAAAGACAGAGCAGATATTTACTAAAAAGTAGCTCCTTAAAAAAACACTGCAATTTAACTTAAACGTAAAGATCTAAAGATATAAAAATTGTAACATTGATTTTATTAACGAGCCGTTAAAAGTAAATAATCGAATGATGGAAATCGAGAAAAGTTGATCAACTACAAAAATCGAGAAATGGAAGAATTTCAAACATTGCAATTGGCTGAATGCAAGATAAGACGCGGTTAATATCATGCGCGAAATGAAAAATATCATTTTGCATCGCATTGTAAAGGAATAAAGGAATATAATGGAGATCGAAAAAGGAAGTATTGGAACACAAAAGCAAGAAAAACAGAGATCGCTGGAGTAGAAAGAATGTAGTAATACATGGCGTATTATATCAAAATCGCGAGTGTGTAGGTTCGCGCATTCTTATTTTTACGTTCTCTCTTGCTCTCATATATCGCTGACATATAGATTGAAAAAGTTCATGTCAAAGGGCGAGCGCGCCGCGGATACGAGGAAGAAATACACAGAATGAAGAGAGAATACACGGCGAATGATCAAACGTAGCTCGCGTTTATATATATTTCCGATATTCCTCGGATACTCAGTAGCTCGAGAAGTGATCTTAAAAGCAGCACGAGCCCTTCTAATTTGCGAGGTGCCGTTACAACGTATACGGCTTTTCGCTACGCTGACTGCGACGAGCTCGTGGAAGAAGCTCGGAAGAAAAGATGATAATTATGGAGAGCGAAAGGTTTAGCTGGCTCGTTAATAATGTACTTTTACGCAATCTGGCGAATAGCGACCCTCATTTAATTAATATACATATAGCGAATTTGCGATTGAACGTAGCGCGTCGTCCACTTAATTAAATACTAAATACATAATTCCATCGGTATTAATTTTGCGCAACGCGACAAAGTTGCGATGCAGTAAATTAAATTTGATTAAGCACGAGAATTTTTTTACACGCATCGTTTCACGAGTAATCTCTTCGGATGTTCGTCAAGTCCGGCGAGCGCCGCGATGGGGCCTGAGAAATATGCGCGCCTGTCTCATCACAAGTCTTGTAAAACGCAGGAAGCCGAAGAGCCCGAATGCGACATGCTTGTTCGTTGGGCGGCAGATAATCGGCTCGGATATTCTTCAGGTTTCATTAAAACCCTGCAAGAAGAAGGCATCTGCTTCACTCTCTGCTGCGTCGCTATTCGAGTTGTCGAAAAAAAAAAGCGGCTGCAAAACATGATGGCTGACTTCATCAATCTACATACCGTACTTTTCACAAAATAAAATCATACATTTCATATGACTGCTATAGTTACGTTGCAAAAAGGATGAAATTCGTTGCAGAATATGGGGCACTGACGCGTTAAAAAACGCCAACAACGACATATTCGGAATAGAGCCTTCTGTTACGTAAAATCGTTTGAACCAAATGTTTTGAAAAAGACATTGCGCATCAATCAAAGAAACCTCACTGTCTTGCGATTCGAAAGCTTCTGAGAAAAACTCCTGTATCAGTATAAACGCGCAAATGTTTATCGAAGACGCGGAAAAGTCTTTCCCTCCCCTCTCTCCTTCTCCCTCTCATCCCTCCTCTCTCTCCTCCCTCTTTCTTTCTCTTTCTCTCTCGCGCGCGCCTGCGTTTAGCTGCGTTTTTATTTCTATTTGCACCGTGTTGTTGGCGAACGTGTAGCGCCTCGAGGAGATGCATTGTACGACTGCAGTTATTTCTTTCGAGAGAAAGTCGGGATAAGATAGGATACGGGATTTGCAGGGACGTGAGGGGGTGAAGGAGGGGATAGGGTGAGAGGGTGGTTGCGCACGAGAAATGGAGATACGAGCAAGAAGTGGGTCGCTGTAAACGCTTCTTTTATTTGAATCGGTATTCTCCTTGAACTGCATTTTTGTGCAGCGCCTCGCGTATTGCCGATGCGGAATTGTAGGTTCAAATCTCGCAAGAGATTTGAACAGCGCATTAATTGCGATGACCATTTCTTTACTGCGTTAACAGAACATCGTTATGTACCAAAATTATTTGACTTTTTTCTCTCTCAGTACTTATATATCTTCAATTTTAAATAGGGAACTTGTCTATAGAAACGTTAAATTATATTTTTTATTGTTATTTACCACAAACTTTATGTTCGTCATTAATATTAAAAGAGATGCCGAATAATATTATGATCTGTTAGAAATACATCGCATTTGCGCTTGTCATATAATAATAAAATAAGTTAGGTATTATAAATTATTATAAAACGTAATCATCGTACAAGGCATGTCCGGAAAGTAAAGACACAAATGCCTTAAAAATTTTTTAAAATATTTATTTACAAAACTGTTACTAAGAATTACTTACATATACATAACATTATTTTTTCACATAGTCGCTGCCATTGTCTAAGCACTTATTAAGTCTGGAAACCAGCTTCTGCATCTCCGAGTCATAGAAGTCTACCGCCAGTCCTTTAAACCACGTCATGGACTTCTTTTTTCACTTTATCATCGCCGTCGAACTTTTTCCCGGCCAAATGTTTCTTTAGTTGCAGAAGTAAGTGAAAATCGCTGAACGCGAAATCTGAACTATACGTCGGATGATCCAAAACATCCCACTTGAAACTGTCCAGCAGCGCAATGGTAACAGGCACCCAGCGATTTTCACTTATTTCTGCATCTAAAGAAACATTTGACCGGGAAAAAGTTCGATGACGATGATAAAGTAAAAAAAAATCATGACGTGGTTTAAAGAACTGGCGGCAGATTTCTATGACTCGGGGATGCAGATGCTAATTCCCAGACTTAATAAGTGCTTAGACAATGGCGGCGACTATGTGGAAAAATAAAGTTATGTATATGTAAGTAATTCTTAGTAACAGTTTTGTAAATAAATAAAAATATTTTTAAAAAATTTTTAAGGTCTTTGTATCTTTACTTTCCGGACATGCCTCGTATAATGAGTTCACAAAATTATCAAAGGCAGTCGTCTATGATAAAACAGATTAAATCGAAGTGCCCTATATGACACTTGAGATAACGAAAACTTTAACGGGTTAATGGTTCGCTGCATTTTCCCTAATGCGATCTAAACGGAGAACTTCGTTCTCCATTAGATCTGTTTCATCGACGACGGAGAGGTCGTGGGCGTAGAAATCGATCAGAGCGATCGACATCACATATGAATGTTCAAGCAGAGGTGGGAGGGATGCAACTTGCGCTATCTCGAGAAGCCGCGAGCGTGCACATTTGGCACGTAGCTGATGTTTATCATCGACGGATACGAAGCTGCCGCACGATAGGCCGCGCGCAGAAAGAAACGCGCGTCGTTTCGGATGGGATCTGGTGCATAAGGAGGGGAAGGGAGAGAGAGAGAGAGAAAGAGAAAGAGAGATAACTGCGTCTTCCGGAGGAGAAGCGCATCGCCGCAGAAGTAATGGACCAGTCGAAATCGTATGCATCGCGCTCGGCTGGACTCGTTTTCGCGCGCCGCACGTGAGTGCAGTCCGAGTCGCGAACGACATCCCGGTAATTCATGCCTCTTCCCAACCCTCCTCGTTCCCGTTCCCGGATCGCCGATAATATCGATCCCTCGAAAGCACATTGCGTCTCACTCTAGCGAGATTTAGTGCGCCCCGCCCAGTGCACCTAACATATATAGGGGGTCATGGATGTATGCGCCTAAATTGGACCACCTAAGAAAAAGTGTTCGTTTCCATGTCGCGGGGCCTATCTGAAAAGCGAAATACGTTGAAAAAAATGATCGGAGAATAGATAGGGAGTATCGAAAGCGGAGGCGGATTTGATTTGAAATATTTTATCCGGAGTAATCGCAGCAAAAAGAAAAGGGATGAAAGGAAATGATATATCGATAAAATATTCGGGACAATTGTACAATCCAATAATTCAAATGTACCTATCTATTTTACTTCCAGTTTTTGTATCTTAAAATACCCGCTTAGATGTCCATAATATTAAATAATAAATTATATATATAATCAAAGTAATTACTTTCAATTTTAATATCGCACGTCTTCTAGTTGAAATTTTTTCTTCGCGTAAGTGTGATTTCGTGAGAAAGCAACCTCGCCTCCATTACGTTTATTAAATAATGTAACATTCTTGTAACACCATAAATTTCTTGAAATTCACGCTTAAATAGCGCTAAATGGTAACTGCCGGAGCGTGATAACGCTCTCAGTAAATTGACTTTAAATCATTGAAAGAAGCGCGCTTCATTAGCGGAAGAACCGGCAACGCCGGAAGAGAATTATCTCTGAGTGGGTTAAAGTCGTTTGCGTAGAACGATCGAGCTCGCGAATTCCTCGCCCTTAGACGCTTTGTGCGAGTCCTTAGTACGTGGCATTTATAGTAGTAGTTGCAATCCACGGGGCCTCTCGTGCATCGTGTGAAGTGCGTTACATTTCGCGCGAAAGTCGTGAGAGTGCAATTTCTCACCGGAGCTCGAAGTTTGTTGTTTAACATTAAGTTCGAGATTTGGCATTCTATTTTTCTCGCAAATTCCAACAATACAAAGAACTTTTATTATGTGTAATGTTCAGAAAACATAGTAAGGATTATAAATACAGAAAGAAAAAAGTAATGAGATATACATTGATGTTTTAAAGTTTTCTAGTATTTTCGCACTTCACCAAATGATTAACCACTTAGTAAAAATGAGTAATAAAAGTTATCGCAGTGTTATTGCAAATGCAAATTTATGCGGGCGCGCGTAAAAACAGATATACATTTAATTTATTATATGATGAAGTGTTCCGCGACACACACGCACGCATACACGCGCGATAACTGATACCTTTTGAAAGCGCGATGTAAGACTCATCATTTTTAAGCCATGTGTCAAAGACAATATAACCGGTCCTTTTAAAATGGAATTTTAAATGCGGCATATATACATCCGCCGCGTTTAAATGGAATTTAAAAGGGATTTAAAAGCGTCATGTATTTATGGATCCGCTTCCACGTGCACGCTCACGGGATCGCGCGTCTCGTCGTCGCTACACTCGGCGCAGCCACGCGCCACGCCAGTGCATTATCATTGTCGGCCCGTTGAGAATTGCATTTGTAAAATTTCCCGTGCAACGGCAGAGTTCCTTCCTGCGGAAAGAATCGTTACGGAATGAATTCCGCATATTCATGATTCATCGAAGCGCGAAAAATGCTCCTCGGCGAGACTAAACGTAACAAACAACGTTGAAAGTACTCGTAATCGAATTGTTCTCCACAACGCTAAAAAATAATATTGATTAGCATTTCGCAAATGTTAACCAATAACATATTGAATGTGCTTTGGAATTATATATATCAACCTTTTATTATATTTTTCCATTTAAAAAATTACAGTTTAATAAATTCAAAAGTAAGTGGTTCTTTAAATTTTTGTTTACTTTAATTTTATGCGCCGCGATGCACTCGGGAACACTGTAAATGGGATCGCAAACGGAAAAGCGGAAGAGAGAAGCATTGGTTCGTTTTTATTTCAGTTATGCAGATGCAGCCGCGGCCGGGCGGTTCGGTAAACGAGGAAACTTTTTATTTCGCTCTAAACGACGATAGACGGTGTCGATCGCCCGGGATATTCGCGGCGTTATTTTCTCATCTCGCCGACAATGGTCCCGCGCGGAGCGCGGGGGCCGATTCTCGCGGTAAGCGAGTCAGCGATTCGTTTCCCCGAGGCGCGTGTGTCCACCTGCGATAACTGCATCGACGCCGACGTGTCGAACTCAAAGAGAGCTTTTTTCAGAGCGAGAGCGGTGCCGCGGCCGAAAGTATTATTGGAGAAGTTCGAGGAGCACGGCGGCGGCGATTTCTTATCCGGCCGAGTGATATGAGGTCGGACGTTTTCGCGGCAAAAAGAGCGACTCCCCTTTCGCACTCCCGGACATCGTCTTTCAACACTCGTTTGACATTTTTAGCTAGATCCCTGCAGGTGAGACCGTGACAAGTTTTCTGTTTTCGCGGTTGGAAATTACATGCCAAGTGCCGCCGTCGGTATATTGAGGAGCGCAGCGGGGTGTAATCAAAAAGCCGACAGCTCGGAGCTGTTTTATATTGCAACACTACCACCAGCTGTGGAAACATTGCCTAGAATTGTAAACGGATATTCTTGATTTCACAGAAATCAGCTTTAAACCTTCTAGATTTATTGCATTATTGCGAGACGCAGAGACGCGACGTGGAATGAAAAGTGTCTTCGGACGATCGAAGGTAGGGCAGGCATGAAACGCGTTGCTTCCGGGCATTCAGTTAAACGTGCGTAACACTTAATCAAAGCGCACAGGGCGCGTCCACCTCCTCCGGGATTGAGATACGCGACGATCACTTCGGCTGTCTGCTTCTCCTCTCCTGCGGGACGGCGGGGACGAGAGGGCGGACATCCTATACCGCGGAGCTGGGCCGGAAAGGCCTAGGACGCGAAAGAATCAGCGGTAGGAGGAAGAGGGACTCGTATAGCCGGCAGTGACGCATAAATCTGCCGCTCGATGCGTTCGGTTACGCGCGCGCATTTAATTGCAGTGCAGTCGCAGCGGCTGGACCGCCTTGTTGCGCTCGCGGTCGCTGCGACGTCTTCCCCCGCGCGACGCCAGATATTTTCGATAAAAAGCGAGGGAGCCCGGGCACGATCCGATCGAAACTAATAGCGCCCCCGTTTCACGATGGCGAGCTGCATCGTCGTACCCTCCCCGGACGTTACAGTCCGGAGGCGTCGATGGGGGCAGACGAGGATTTCATAATTAGCTGCGATTTATCAGTGCCAACATGTCGTTCGACCCGATCGTACGGCGCATTTATTTTTAAGATACCCTACCTTCGAAGGGTATCTCCTAAGAGCGCGAGCACGGTTTCTAATCTAATGCTTTTAAGAGACTTCTGAAGTTACAGATGGTTACCTTTATAACAGTTTGAAAGAAAATTTTGTTCTTTATCGGAAATTGCATTACTTAAAAATATTTCGTTGAATAGTGAAAATTGAAGACATTTATCTCATAATTCTTTCAAGCAAAATTTATATACCTTTCTATGCGTTTAAACGCTTATAGACAGCAATTATTTTACTCGTAACATTATTCCGTAAAATGTAAAATAATTATTATGTTTAATTAAATGCTACTTATCGATTTTTGGGCGTGGATGGCTATTTAGCGTATGGCCATTTCGTGTGAACGAACAATGCAATATTTAGGAGCTCGGGACATCGCGAATGAGCCAACTCTAAACGCAAAGAACAAAACGAAAGGAGATCCTTGACTTCTGTATTTTTTATTCGTCTTACGTATGCAAGATGATTCGTGGATAACGGATAAAAATGGTCGGTATAAAAGTATCATTGCGACGAAAGGCACAATTTTATTTAAGTATCCGATATAACATGTGTTCTTATCGCGGTTGTTTCGATCTATCGATTTTCTTTGCAATATAAGAAAAATTGTTGAATATTGTACAGATAGATTACTGTAGCAAAACGTTGCTATTCTTGTATTTTTGGTATTATCTTATTGGAAGAACAGCATAGTATCTACGCATACCTAGCATTTTGTGCCAAGCGATTATTATAAGAGAATAATTAGGAGAAAACTTTTGTTTAAAAAAGCTATTAATTACTACTATTTTTATTATTTACTATTTTTTACTTTCTCTCTCTTTCTTTTGTCACATAATTTCTTATTTATATTATTTCTAAACGAAAGGATTGATTATTTATGTTATTTATATTATTAAATAATTCTTTATAAATAATCTATTACATTATAATAAGTTTGATACAAAATCTTCATGATATCTTGCGGCATTTAAGTTACATATAGAAATTAAACTTCACGGAACTTAAAATGATTAATTGTAATGATTTATAATATCTGAGATAATCGATCGAACTGAATTTTCCGATAGCAATTAATAATGTGTCATTAAAATCAACCCAGTTTCTTCCATCGAACGAAAAACGATGTTGAGCGAGGCCTATATTCTCTGTCTTTTTCGCTTCCGAAGAGAACCCTTCGTTCGCGTTCTCGAGAAAACATGATTCTTGTCTATCCTGTTCGGACCCAAGGATAGATCGTCCGTGGAGATTGTCGGCAGCGCAATTTGTTTCAGTGCCTAATACGAATGTTCCCTCTCGAGACGGCGGCTACCTGGAATATCCGTTTAATAGACAGGTGAATTTGGTGCCCCACAAACGCGATTTTATTCTACAGAATTTAATGTTATTCCCCAAAACAACGTTACAAAATTTAATTCTGAAACTTTCGTAAGGTTAAAAATTTACATTTAATATAATAAAAATGTACATTTATGTCTATATGTCAATTTGTGATATGTATAACATTTATTTCGATATTATTTGTAAATTTTTTAGTTATTATTTTATGTAAATAAGGAAGAGAAAATTTATTGTAAAATTTCTAAATTGTAATATTTTTTTAATTTCTCACGATAAAAAGTTACTTCATAATATCAAGTTGACACGATTAATTTAAAAAATTTTATGAACTTTACAATAAACATATGAGAAGATATAAAAAATGGAAGTAAATTTTCGGAGTGGCAAAATTGTGCGGCGCGAGCAGAGTGAGAATTTAACCCTGCACGACCCGTCCCGTCCCCTCGTAATTTCAGGGTAAGATATCCATGCTCGTGTGAGGGCACTTTTATTACCGGCTTTGTCGAACCGCCTGCTTCATCTCTGTTTGAGTGCTTTTCGTACGTTCTCAAGAAGCGCGTTACAAAATTATAATTAAATCAGTACACGTGAAAGCCTGCATCTACAGCTTGTAACATTATACGGGCTTTATATGAACAGGTTGCATTACCGAGCGTAGTGATTATTTGGAGAATTTTTAATCAACTCGTGCACGACATAAGGTCCATTCAAATTCTTTTGTTATATGGAAGAAATTGCTACTAATATGATTTACCTAAAATATTTTAACAGTAAGTTGGACGACCTTAGATTTAATTCTCTTTATGAAAAGTGCCAAGGAAAGATATTATTTATTGCAACTTATAACCAAATAATTTGTTACAATTAAACTTATAATTTAAATTTTAAAAAAGATTTTATAAATCTTTAATTTTTTCGACAATATTAATAAATAGAGATTCTATGACGTTTACCTAATACAAAATTGTTGTAAAATATCATAATAAATATAATTGAGCGTTGCTTTACAACATTTTTGCCTTCCATTTTTTTTTTAAAGATATAACCCTTGCTCTTTTATGATCTTAAGTAGAGACTGGTTCATCCTTAAACATTATCGTAAACCTGGCGTTCACGTAGAGCGAATAAAGCTCGAGAGGACAAGGTAATTAGGCAGAATTTATTTAGTGTGGTCGAGCGCACGCGGGATTTAAGATTATTGTAGGGATGCACGACTCGGATGAAAAAAAGATCGCTTTCGTGTGTTGCATAAAGACGTGCACAAAAAAATTACCTTATCTCGGGGTTGTGTTACATTCATGTACTCGCGCACTCATGGTTAATTAAGGGAACTGTGTAATCCTTACCATTGGTAAGATCGCACAACACACCATGCATATCGCAAAATTACAATGCTATTCAAAAAAAGAGTGCTTAAAAAGAAATTTAGACATGTTACATTGTTCAATATTTTATTAAATGGATTCAGAAGTTTTACTGAATTACAAGCGTAGAAAAACATTGGATTTTTTCAACTAAGTCTTTATTTATTCTTTTTTGTAAACGATACATAAGCCTACATGAAGCATATAAACTATTGATTAAAGAAAAAATATTATAAAATATTAAATGTTAGAAGTTACAAGAAGGAAGCTTGGAGAAGAATAGACATAAATATACATAAAAAAATAATTTATTTAACACGATAAAGGGTGCGCGTCCAAAGAAACCGGCCGCCACGCGATATCTGACTTTCATAATTTAAGACGTTTATATCTCGGCAACTGCACAAAAGATTATGTATACCCCCCTATAAGAATTATAAATATAAAATATATAGAAAGAGATTTTCAATATATAAATTATTTTTAATAATCACGGAAATAATATTATATAATTTATATGTAAATATAAATATAAATAAGAATATTAACATGGAAAAGTATAATGTAAAAATACAAATACAGAAGACGAAATGGAAACATAGATAAAAGAAAAGAGCAGTATACATATAAAATAAGAAATTAAGAGAAGAGGAACTACTAAAATAAGTAGCAGGCAAGAAGAAAAATGGAAAAATGCTGGAAATCTGCCTGTCTGGACGTCTCGAGCCGTATTGCAATTTGTTTCGGATATTTTCACCATGTCGGCAAAATTATCTAGCAACCGAACTGCTTCTCTGACCCTCCGGGACCTTACGGGCTTTCTCATCTGCGTTTACACGCCGCCGCACCGTTTGAATCGATGTATCGTCCACATCGCTTCGCATCGCACGCATGATGAAGGTGCGAGACACGCGGCGTGCTTAATGAACCGCACAATGCACTTCCGGCGATCGCAAAAGCGTTACTTTTGATACCAAAATTTTGTCTCTTAATTCTATAAATATTCATATTTTCTTGGTTATACTAACAATAAGAAACGCATTTTATGCCCGTGATATTATACGCAAGATAATCCTGAAAACCCCGTCGTATTTGGATTCTTCGAATAAAAGTGTACAAAGTCAGTTGGTAATACTGATCTGAAATTAAATGAAGAATGTAATCGATTAATACTCACTCGATTAAAGATCATCTCGTGTATAACGGTTTATTTTCGTTCGATTGTAATTTTTAAAGTATTCATGGAAATTTTTATGAAAGTAGTGGGTTTTTGGTTTTTTACCCGTTCGATTTTCTGAATAATTAGACTCGCTCGTTAAATTCTCTTATTAAATCGTTACATTTTCGCACCTTCAGACTCATATCTGGCAAATTTACGACTGCACGTTTGCTGGTGAATCGGCCCGCATATTTTCTCGCTCAATATCTGAAACGGATGCAATGACCATTTCGGGGCAGAATATTTAAGCCATCTGTTTGCATACATTTCCCATGGCCGGTGTGATTCGCATGTTCGCCCGATCGCCCGATCGCCGCCCATGATTTTGTTTGAGCCTTCCGCGGAGACGGAAAATGCACGGCGATATTAATTGATTCCCGGGGCACGCTCGAGCCCGTAAATAAATTAATAACGCTGCCACCCATTGTTTACACGCGCCGCTTACAAATGGCGCCAATAATGATCGACGCGACTAATATACGGTAAACTTTTATGTCATAGATTTAACCGTCAAGCATCACTCGTAACTAAAATTTTTAGTATCATATGATGCAACAGCAGGGTCGAATTTTATGCTGTAAAAATTGGAGAGATTATAATATATGATTTAATATTAACAATATAAAACAATAAAAAATATATAAAAAAAACATTCTGAAATCTGAAAGACTAATTAATTTTCGAGTAGTCGTGAGACAAGATAGCTGTATGCATGTTGTGCCAAATGCAGATCGTACATCTCAATTGTGACACATGTTGATTGACCGCCGAAATGTTTAACGAAGTTTAATAGAGAATCATCGATTCTCCCTATCGAGATTGATCGATAGGGAAGAGCATTAAATGGACGATTACAAAAAAAAAATTCTTATTGAAAGCTGCCATTCCTTTCCTGTCAAGACCCATTATCGAAAGTTCCGATTTATCGGCTGCAGAAAATAATTGATAAACTGCACCCGCGTCTGCGATGCGGCGAGTGAATCTCCGAGCAGTTAATCAATCACAATATTTCGACACCGCGAAAGTGCTGCTCCGTGCATCTACCTTGCGTTGATTTACATTTAGTCATTTTTTCTGTTGATGTATCTAGAACGCGGGAAATTCAATTAACTAGAGATTCTAATATGATCCATCTTTCCCATTTATATAACTCCCATAATTTATCTTTCTTTTAGCGCCACAATCTTTATTCATACTTGTATATTGCATTACGCTTGTGTAAGTCTGGCGTCTTTCTCGAAATTATTATAACATATTATGTTATATATAATTATATAACAAAGTTCTTATATACATATTCGTATACCTATACACATAATTATACGAACTTTGTTATATGATATAATTTTGAAATATTATACATAATATTTTAAATTATGAAATACACGAAGATTTTTTTTATTTTATATTTTTGTTAAGATACTCATATTCTAAAATTTTTTAAACACATAAAAAGGCACAAGTATATAATACTATATAAAAAATTTATTTTTTCTAAACCTTTAAACAAGTATACTTCTTTAAGAGATATAAAGAACACGTCATTTTAAGATAAACGTCGCGAACGTAGTGCAGGATACTGTTATTGAGAATCCACCGATCATCAAATCGGCCAATTCGATTGAAGGAAGTATCGTCTACTTTCGTAATAAATGAGCTTCGCGAGGAAGCAGCAGTGCTTTCAGGATAAACTCGTCAATTCGCGTTCCGTCGGGCGATAAGCTTCTCCCGCGGGCACGGGTTTTATTATCCACCGGCACGAGCGGGCCGCGAGTCGGGGTAGCTTCATTAAATATCGATTCCCGGACGCGAGCAAGCGCGCGGCGCGTATCGTGCATACGCGCGTCAAGCCCGCGTCTTCTTTATCGGAATCGCAACGATAAAACGTACATTCGTATAGGTGTACGTCTCGCCGGACTGCATGAATTATGCGCGTAACGCGTGCCGATGATGCCACACCTCTCGTACCTGGTGTCCTATCCGGCGAGCATCGCTTTATCACCGCGCGAAAATCACCCCGTATATTTCAACGCTGCGTACAATGCCGAAAATACGGTTTTCGGAATGAATGAAATTACGGTTAAAAATTCGCGAGATCGCCGCGATATTCTCTCTGCGCACACGGTACAGGAACAAATGATGTTGTACAAGCTGGACTGCGCACGACAAAGGAAAGGGGATTATGTGCTGTCAGTCGAAAAGAGCGCTGTGTGTGACATAAAAGAATTTTAATATTGATAAAGAAGCAATTCTCCTACTTCTTATATTACATAATTAAATTTTTAAATTTCTGGTACTGGAAAGGATGATACGAGTGACCTAGTTCGTCTGCTTTTCCATATGCAAACAACATTACCTTAGGAGACGTATATCCACGCGGTCGAACGATCATTCTTCACAAGGGGTGGTTTCTATTTTTTTTTTTTTTTTCTATACACAATCGTCCGCCCGACCTTTCACCCATTATAATGTACGTGTTAGGCGCACGAGTTGCGTTTCGCAGAGCGCGTGCGGCAGCTCGTTCTGCGGGTCATAAATAACCTGGGAACATGAATATCGCAGGACCGGCCACCCCCGGCGGGATCACTCCGAGCGTTTTCTCTCTCTTTCTCTTTTTTCTGCTCCGCTACTTCCACGTGCGTGCATGTTTTCTCGGTAATTAGGAAATTTCTCTTCTCCTCGCCTTCTTCTCTACGTCTGATTCTTTTTTAATTTGTACCCCGTTCGCACTCGCTCGCAAATTTCGTTTTAAATTTCTTTGCTCACGTACTAGCTATCCCCCTTTCTCCCTAGGAGAAAACCAAGTGCGTTGGACGGGGATTGCTGCAATTTTGAAGATCTTTTCGTTTGTGTTTTTGTCTCCAAAAGATTAAGAAGCTATTACCATTCAGGAAGAAAAATCTTTTTTTTCCTCAATTCTTTCATATGTATTCGTGTTCCAGATGTAATTAAAGAACATTCCAACTCCCATTTTTATCAGTTTTTATTTAATTATCTTTTCATTTCTGCTTGTGTATGACCACAAATTTACTTATCTTAAAAAAATGCAGCTTTATGTATCGGACGGTTCAAGATGATTAATTAATCATATCAGATTGGCCATTCGCGATTAGCCTCGCCCTCTTTAAGTAAGGATATCTTCTAAATTGCATATAATTTCTTTACACTATAGACCTCACACAAGTCACACGTACAAACATTGTCAAAAGTGTAATACAAAAATAATATCTACGGAACGATCACATATTTGCGCGGATCTCGGAGGGAGACAAAAAATTTAGCAGACCTAGCGACCCATCCTAGGATACCCGATACTCCTCGAGGACAAACAACGACGCCCGCAAATCCTTCCACGAAATTGTCGCTCCAGCATTTTCGCAGGATAGAGACAAAGGTATCCTTTAGTGAGAGGAAACGCACGGTCTATGCGCTCGCGCGCACGTGTGTGTGTGTGTGTGTGTGTGTGGGTGAATGCGACAGCAAATAATCGTGCCGCAGATCGCGGATCTGGTCCTGGTGCCGTGGCCCGTGGCAGCGGCCCGTGCCGCATGCGTGCACGCGTGTGCGTGCCGGCCGCGGGATTCCTGTTCCCGTGGAAGTAGCTGCCTCCGCAGTTAAGATCTTATGGTATCAGGTTTCCCCGATTCGTATCGTCGACCAGTCTCCGCTCCGTCTCGTCGTCATCCTTGCCGCGATTGCAGTCGGGCATGTTAGAAAATACCTATCTCGCCTCAGTTTCCAAAGAGCAATAACATAAAATATCATTATGGACCTGAAAATTATAAATACGATTTTTAAGTTTTTAGTTAACGTATGTAAAATATAAAAAATTTTCTGCAATTGTTTAATATTGAATATAAATAAGAAAGAAATAATGTTCAGCGTATTCAAACATATATATATATTATATATATATATATATATATATATATATATATATATATATATATATATATATATATATATACGTATATATATATGTACGCAAAGTCAGAACTAAAATTAATTGAATCGATGTCAAAGTAGGTTGGATCCACGATAATTCCTCTTTTGATGGCGAGAAAGAACCAAATCACTATAAGGTAAATAACCGTCAAAAGTTATATGTCAAATTTTTGATAAAATTAAACGTATAAAATAAAATTGTAGATAATACAATCAAAGTCAACTGTTTAATGCTTTCACAGATAGATACTAACTCCTGTACATGTCAGGTGATATTAAGTAAATGGATATAACTGTACCTTTATAACAAAACTTTTATTTATTTAATTTTATTATATCTTTAAATTGGCTGAGAGAGGCTCTGTGAAGTTTGAAAGGTCTCCTAAGTGTTTATATGTTTATGAGATATTAAAATGTTTATCAATTTTACATTTATTGTATTGCTTATCATATTGGCCTTTGAATTCTTACTTGAAACACACGACTTGATTCTTTTATATAATAGATGGTGTATTTTATATATCTGATTCAAATTTCTGCAAAACTAATGTCAATTAAGTAAATATAAATTTTAAATTACGTATAATACGTTTATAATGCATTTAAAAAATGTTAATATGAGCGATTCTAACTTTTTTAAATTATATGCAAAATAAAACTGAATGATTAATATTATTATACGATTGGATAAGTACATTTATGAGCAAAATTACAAATAATTATACGAATGCCCTGTTCAATTTTCTTTAGCTATTGATTGCTTTATCATTACATTTCTTTTATAATCTTTGGAATTTTAATAAGCTATTAAATGTGTACTTACTCGTGTTGACTCTGGTTTATCAAGTCAGAATGTTTTTTTAAATGTTTGTTTAAGCTTGCAAAGCTTTTTATATTATATTCTCTACCACATTTATTACATTGTATGAAATTATTTTGTAAGTTCGTATAATTATGTCGTAGGCTATATGATATGGTGTCATTTATATCAGTTTTAAAATGTATCCAACGCAAGTGTCTTTTTAATTCACGTATAGCTTGTTGTGACTCAATTAACCAAAGTTCTTTTTTACAAATTTTGCACTTTGCGAGCAAATGTCCTAAATCTTCGAAGTAATCCCACAACTCCTTAGATTCCAGTAATTCCATTATATCTATCTTGTACTGTAGGATGCTTGTTACTAACTGTGGTACAGGAATGACCTCAACAAGCGTTTGAAATATTACTCATAAGGAACGAAAAAAGAATTATGGTTTATTTATTGGAATGCATGTAAATATGTATAAATATTTTTGTTTTGCCAAACTACGAGATTGTACATCTTATCTGACATTTTTGTTTATCCAATTACTATTTTAAACTTATACTAAACACACGCAAGGCTCACACATCCCTGCAGGTAGAACATAAAGTTCATAATGATATAAATATCATGATGACGTTATCATGACTTTATACATCACATAAAAATCACTTTAACCACGCTACTTTAACGTCACTTTGATCTCTTATTATGATTTTTGTTCTTCTTGAAATGATATTTTAAAATAACGAAGTCAGATAGACATACAGTAAAAGTTAAAATCAGTTTAATTTATGAAACGTATTCCCTTAATATTACATTTATTTTTTATATATTTTTTATTTATACATATGTATTGAGATCCTATCGTGTGTCCCTCTCTCTTGATAGTATACTAGAGCAGTGTTAGTGCATACTTTTCTCTGCCGAATTAATTCTGATGCATCGACACGCGTGGTTTGATTACGATATGGCTCTTTAAATAAATACATAGTTATTAAGATTTTGCATAATTGCAGTAAAAGATTTGCTGTTTAAAATAGAAAGTCAGTCTTTTATAATTAATCGACGCGGTAGCGTTGCGACACCCAAGTACATAAAAAATTGGCTTGTGAATTGACTAACCAAGTTATTGACTACATTCAGAAACATATGATCTCGGCGCTAACAAGTACCTAGCTTTATTGGAATATTCATTTTATGCGTGCTTTCAAATGTGGTGTGATTAAAAATGAAATTATTTAAGATATAATTAATGTTGTAAAACATTCTTGTGCAGAAGAATCAATATTTAACAAGTAACATATTATTTTATTACAGTGTGTGATTTACGCAAAACAAATAATTACTTATTAATTTCTCTTGCTTCATTTCCCGTTTGTTCAAGTTATTGAAGAAGCAAATCAAGTCTTTGACTTTCTGCAGAAGGATCCATATCACAGTTGAAGTTGAAGTACTTGGTCTGCAATAAAATGTGTGACAAAAAAAGCAAAAAGGAATAATTATTTAAAATATTACAAATACGTATTACTTTATGCTATTATGTACCTATCTATAGGCGGTGATCCTTAATGTGAAGATTTTTGTGAGTGCGGAAAAAAGATAAAGAGAGAAAAAGCGGTAAGAAGATAATTTCTTATATCTCGAATTTTTCTGTAATACTTAATAATATCAAGAAAATTAATATCAAAACTGCAGTTATGATTTCTTATACATATATGTATATAGAGTATAAAAGAAGCTGCCTTGAGATATGTGAGTACATGTTGAGACATAAGTTGGATACAACACAAACCAGATCAATAAGAAATGATAGCATGTTTTTATATGCAAGATTGTAGAATAAGTAAGTATAAATTAGGTTAATATATTACTTACAACAATAATTTCAAGGATAAGAAATAAAACATTAAAATTATTATACTAACATTTGCAAAGATCAACGGCATATACAGGGTGATCCAGGTCACCCGGAGGAGCTGACACTTACGTGTTCCTCATGAAAAACTGAGTCGAAAATGTCAATAGCAAATTGTTGTGAGGTCAATAGTTTTTAAATGATGAGCCTTTGAAACTGTCAAACCACAGAGCGTATAACAGTTCGCGCCATCAAGTGCGGCGCAACCAAGCGGCCGGCCGGGCGCTTTGACGGGTACCGTCCCGGCGCTCAGACGGGCGCGGTGTCAAACGACAAAAGATTCCGTGAAATATTTATTAATATCTACTGCTATAAATTGAGTACAATTTAATTGATGAGAAGTAATGTCAATTGCAAATTCGATAAAACATCTTTTATATCAGTAAAAAATATGTGCTGTTAAAATACATTTTATGTATAAACAAATAAATTAATAAATAAAAGAAGTTTTAATTAAATTATTCATCCAATTATCAATCAAATAATATTAAAAACATTAGTCGACAAAGTTTTTTAAACTTTTTTTTGAAAAGTTTTTTTTCAAATATTAGAAATAATTACATAATTAATATTAGAAAACATTTACATTTGAAATTCGAATTTGATATAAATAAATATCTCATAGATTGAAGAATTAAAATGAACAAAATTCCAAATTACAAGTGAGAGGAAAGGGAAGTATTACAGTAAAGGAATCGAAGTAAGCGAGTAATAAGTTGAATTGTTACTACAAATTATATTTTAAGTAATATTTCCAAAACTTTCACAATAAATGTTCGAAATGGCCACCTTCCATTTCACGACAAAGCTGAGCACGTCTAATAAAATTCTCTCTTGATCGTTGTATCATTTCAGGCGTGATGGTTGCAAGCGCTTCATCAATTCGATCACATAATTCCTCGACAGTATTTATGGGCATGCGATACACGTAGTCCTTTATCGTCCTCTAGAAGAAAAAATCAAGTGGAGATAGATCTGGTGATCTCGCTGGCCGCGCTCGAGAACCTCCGCGGCCAATCCACATATTAGGATATTTTCTGTTTAAAATATGCCGTGAGCACCTTGCATAGTGTGAAGGAGCTCCGTCATGCTGAAATTACATAACACGTCGCTCCTCCAATGACATATCCTCAAGTAATTCGGGCAATTCTTCGGAGAGGAAATTGAACTATAAATTGCGCCGTCGACTCTCGCAGGAAGTTGGAATGGTCCGATATGCATATACAATTATATTCTATTGTTATTCTACTTTTTTGCATACCTTCTTACTCACTAATTATTCTGCAATTATTTTTTAAAATATCTAACGTTATACACGAAATGTGGAAATATAAGCGCGACTATAAAATGGCAACATTTAAGAATTGGTTCAATTAATTTTCTAGACGAACATAACGTTAATTACGAATAATTTCGCTTAGATGTGAAATTGACTGCAACAACAATTAATGATTTAAATTTCCGAGTTCAAGAAATTAAATTTTAATATTATTCAACGTTTCTATTTCTAATATAACAAGATAAGAAACAAAGTATTTATTATAATTAAAAATAATTCTTGCCACAGAATTCTTGTATATTCCAGCCCACAAGTTAACGCTGAATTTGTGTTGATAGCTTTTTATCTTATACACATGCAGATTTTCATCTGCGTAGAAATGATAGTTATGCGTATTGAAAGTCCCTTCTCTCGTAAACATCGATTCGTCGGTGAATAAGATATTTTCCACAAAATGAGGATATCTATATGTCGTTCAAAAATCCACGTACAGAAATTCACTCTGTTTCCATAGTCTAAAAGCATTAAATTCGGCAGAGAAATATATGCACTAACACTGCTCTAGTATACTATCAGGAGAGAGAGACACACGATAGGATCTCAATACATATGTATAAATAAAAAATAAATATAATATTAAGAAAATGCGTTTCATAAATTAAACTGATTTTAACTTTTAGTGTATGTCTATCTGACTTCGCTATCTTAAAATATCATTCCAAGAAGAACAAAGAATCATAATGAGAGATCAAAGTAACGTCAAAGTAGCGTGGTTAAAGTGATTTTTATATGTGATGTATAAAGTCATGATAACGTCATCATGATATTGATATCATTATGAACTTTATGTTCTACCTGCAGGGATGTGTGAGCGTTGCGTGTGTTTAGTATAAGTTTAAAATTAGTAATGGGATAAACAAAGATGTTAGATAAGCTGTACAATCTCGTAATTTGGCAAAATAAAAATATTTATACATATTTACATACATTCCGATAAATAAACAATGCTTCTCTTTTCGTCCTTTATGAGCAATATTTCAAACGCTTGTTGAGGTCATTCCTGTACCACAGTTAGTAACAGGCATCCTGCAGTACAAGACAGATATAATGGAATTACTGGAATCCAAGGAGTTGTGGGATTATTTCGAAGATTTAGGACATTTGCTCGCAAAGTGCAAAATTTGTAAACGAGAACTTTGGTTAAGCGATTCACAACTAGCTAATAACGAATTAAGAAGTCACTTGCGTTGGGTACATTCTAGAACTGATATAAATCACACCATACCGTATGACCTACGATATGATTATACGAGCTTAAAAAATAATTTCATACAATGTAATAAATGTGGTAGACAATTTAAATTAAGAAGTTGTTGTACCTTAAAAGATCATTCAAAGAAACATTCTGACTCGATAAACCCGAGTCAACATGAGTAAGTACACATTCAATAACTTACTAAATATCAAAAGTTATAAGACAAATGTAATGATAAAGCAATCAATAGCTAAAAAAATTTAGCGAAATAGACTGTTACCAGGGCATTTATATAATAGTTATTTGCAATTCCGATCATGAATGGATTTATTCAATCGTAATAATAATATTCTTTCAAATATTGTGCGTATAATTTTAAAAAATTCGAATTGGTTATACCTATTAGCGTTCTTTTATGCATTATGCACACACAATTTAGAGATTTAGATTGGATATTTATTCGGTCGACTTTAATATTGCAGAAATTCGCATCAGATATATCTATACAAAATGTACAATATATAATTCTTATATGTATTCAAAATTAAATAGCTATATTTAATAAAATCTATATACAACAACTCAAATCTGCCATTTACTTATTATGTAGTATAGATAGTTAATAAATAATAAAAATTATTATTAGGCAATGGTTCTATATAACATTTGAATATATGCCTTTGATTTGTCAGTATAATAATTTTGATACTTTATTCATTACCGTTGAAATTATTGTTGTGTACATATAGCATTAACATAATTTATTCTAACATATTCTACAATTTTTCATAAAAACATTCTCTCGTTTTTTATTGTTCCGATTTGTGATTGTATCCGACTTATATCAAAACATGTACTTACATCAAGAGGCAGTTACTTTTATAATTTATATATGTATGAAAAGTTATAACTTTAGTTTTGATATTTATTTGTTTGACATTAAGTGTTACAGAAATTAGAAATATAAAAAATAGAGAAGTTTTTGCTCGTCTAAAACTGCAGCTAACAAAATAAAATACGGCCAGTTTTCGAGCAATGTTAAGGTGATGAAAAGAATATCCAATTAATTTTCAACAAATTCCGTTTAATTAAATTACGTTTCGACCTAACTTGGTCTTCCTCAAAGCAAATTATAAATTTACATTCAGAAAGATAATAATAAAATTAAAATAAATTGTTGATAATAATAAAATTAAAATATACTGTTGGAGCTCACATTATAAACGCAAGGATGACAATGCAATTTACACTATAGTGTAAAGTCAAATTGAACGTTGGTATAACACCTAATATGTCAAGACAAATGTTTACCAATAATAATATATATGTCGAAAATAGAAAATTATTGAATTTTGATGTAATTTACACTGAGAGAAATGTTTTGTTGAAATTACAAAATTTTGTTAAGATAACAACATAACATTTCTCTCAGTGTATAAAGTTTTCAATGTAGGAATCTTTGGCAGATTTCGGTTGTACAGAGCCTCTGTCGCAACCACGCTTTTCGTCGGAAAGCACCGATGCAAGTCCATAAGTGGGAGAAAAGAGTGTCCGACATTTTTTTTGATTAATTATTTATCATGATGAAACTTGGTAGTAAATAAGTGGTTGAATCTAACAAAATACAGTATTATTCCGAACGTAGCTGAGACTCGTGTTTATCGGTGCAAGGATGTATGAATAAAGGAGACCGGGGCTAACTCGACACCGGGGCAAACTTGACACTAGGCTTTTTGCCTATTTAAATCTATCGTAGAAACTTGCCTTTCCTATGGTAAATGCGTCCTTATATGCCAGTGTTGTCAACGAAATTTGGTGACATTCTGAGTTGTCGTGCAACTTTTAATGCGACATAAGCGTTTTTGATGGTGAAAAGTAATTTTTCTGATCTCTCGAAAATTTCTACTCTTTGATCGAGCTTTACTCTTACGAATCTACCATTAAGTTATGTTGATGGGAAATTCGATGCTCTATACGAATCCGATAATAGTTTTTGCATATTTTTAAAATTTATATGTTTTTGGAGTGACAAAAGTGAAAAACGACGTTTGGGGCAAAGTCGACACCACGCGACCGGGGCAAAGTCGACACCTATTTCGATAAAGCTTTGTAATAAGTCATTTGCTTTTGGCTTGCAGCAAAATAGTTTGTACATACAATATAAAAAGACCAGTGATAGATAAGGAAATAATGAAAGAAGCTGTACTTGCCGTAAAAAGGAAAAAATGAAGATCAAACATGCTGCAGAATATTCGGGGTGTCAAGACAAATTTTCGTTTATTATGGCTTATGACAAATTCGCACGCATGGCCGATCGCGAGTTTACCTGCATTAAGCGGAGTCTACAATGAGAATTTAAGGCGTAAAATTTAAGCTTTAAGCCTTAAACCGTAAGAAATTGACAATCACAGTCGAGTATTCTTCTCATATTCGACTGTGATTTGTCAATTTCTTACGGCTTAAGGCTTAAAACTTAAATTTTACGCCTTAAATTCTTATTGTAGACTCCGCTTTAATTGTTTTTCAGACATGAGTTTAGAAGAAGATAATTGAAAGTTCAATAATTTTTTTCTCATTATTTTCAATGATTGTTTTGCTTTATTCCAAATTTTTTATTTTCTAAATACACGATAAACAACGTATTTCATTTTTAGACAATAAAAAAATAAGTCAGATCAAATTGTATCGATTAAACAAAGTGTCGAGTTTGCCCCGGGATTTTCCATTTAAAAATTTGTCTTTGCGTCACTTTTCCTCTCCTGGGGGCAAAAGAAAGCGACGTACAGCAAAACTTTCTTATACAATTTTGTACCTAAAGGAACACTCTTTAAATGTGTACCATTGAATTCGCTTGAAAATTTTAATTAGTTGTTGAAAATTGCCTTTGAAAAAATCGTGTCGAGTTAGCCCCGGTCTCCCCTACACATTTGTATGTATTTATACATATTTATACATCCTCGTTGAAAATTAATTGAATATTCTTTTTATTACTCTAACATTGCTCGAAGATGGAAATATAAAGAAGTTTTCTTTTAATTATCTTTCTCTTATCTTTCTTTTTCTTCTCCCATTTGCATAAATCTCCACTCCATTACGGATCACTGTTTATTACACATTAGCATAAAGTAATACGTACAATTGTGTTATTTTAAATAATTATTTTTTCTTCCTTTTTTAATCACACCACATTTCAATGCAGACCTAGTACTTCAATTTCAATGGATTATGATATGGATCGTTCTGCTCAAAGTCAAGAATTATCTGATGTGCCCGTTCCATTGCCTGAACAAATAGGTAAGAAAAGCATTAGACGTAATTTATAATGAGTAATTATTCGTTTTGCTTAGATCACATAATGTAAAGATATATATTTTAGTAATTAAATATTAACTTTTTTGCACAAAAATATTTAATAACTGTGATATTTTAAAAAGTTTCTCTTCTCTTTCTATTTTTAATCGCATCACATTTCAATGCAGACCTAATATTTTGAACTCAACAAATTACTTTATGGATTCCTTTACAGATCATCAGGAACCGCTTGATTTGTCCCTTAAATCATGTGAAAAGACGAGAAAAGGAACAGCCCTACGTGATAAATAATTATATTCGTTTTGCTTACATTATACAATGTAGGTAATATGATGTTCTACTAGTTAAATATTGACATTTTCGCGTAAGAATATTCCATAACTACAATATTTTAAATAAATACTACAACTTATTTACTTTTTAATTACACCACAAAAATAATACTTTGTTCAATAATTTAGTAATGTACGTATGAGCATAACATTTTAAATGCTATCACAATCAAAATTGCATGTTTTATTTTTAATCATGTCGTATGTACAGGAATGTTCCGAGTGCTTCAGAATCATCTGTCTCTATTGTGGATTTCGATATCGCTGTGTCAGAACAACAGAGTTAGACGTTACTTTTATTCGAGAAACTGCAGGTATCGCTTAAAGAAGCAAGAAGACACCAAAGGCCTTGATGAGTAATTTGGCATTGATGATTAATTTAACCCAATTTGCTTTTAACATTGTGCGATTTATTCTACACAGCTAATAATTGCTTATTATAAATTACGTCTAATGCATTGTGTTTTTTCCTAACAATAATAATAAATTTTTAGAAATTATTTTTATATATGTAAAATAATCCTATGCAGATTACTATAATACAAATATAGAATTATGCAATTAATGAAATTTGGTAGCTATTTATATCTGAGAATGATAATTTGTTTCCATAGCTTATGTAGTGTGCATAATTGTAACATTTCGGCGACAATATTTTCTTGTTTAATTATTCTATATTAAATACAGATCGATCAATTTAAGATTTATAGATAGTTTATTTGTTTTGCTTATATCACATAATGTAAAGATATATATTCTAGTAATTAAATATTAACTTTTTTGCACAAAAATATTTAATAACTGTAATATTTTAAAAAGTTCCTTTTCTTTTTTATTTTTAATCGCATCACATTTCAATGCAATTTAAGATTAATGGACAGCAATGTGTTGCGGTTTTGCGAATTTGTCAACGAGTAGACGTTTCGACTCACGTAAACGAGAACAGACATTAATGACGAGTAATTATTCACCTTGCTTATGTGACACAACACAAGAGGAAGAATATATTACGAATTCAATGTGTATTGACTTTCTACACAAAATTTTAGGTTTATTTTGTGTAAAATTTATATAACGTTAGTTTGTATTATACACTTTTTCGGTAAACTGTATATATTTGCTGTCTTTCCTTTTAATATTTCAAATATTTTAAGCAAATTTTTATAATTCTGTGTATCTTTCTAGCAAAAAATTAAGTAACAATGTAATTATAGTAACAATAAGTCCATTTTTCTTGTAACATTATCACTTCTTACGTCTTACAATTGGGACAAATGTATATTTTATCTTTTAAAAGTATCATTTCTTACACCTCAAGACAATACATTTTTCAAAAATTATTATTTATTTATTAGCTTATTGTCATATTTATATATACCAAGCATAACTGTAGATATATAAACTTAAATGTTGATAAAACTATTTTATTATTTACATTTTTGCAGTGTTTATTTATTATTTATTCTTATTTGTATAATATATTACAGTAAAAGCATATGAAATCAGTAAATGTATACTCTTACTGGTCGACACAGCCTATGTCGCACAAAAGAACTTGGTGTTGCTAAATAAGTACGCATGCGAATGTTTTATGTAGGGAAAAATGCTATCTTTCTTTGTATGTACAAGTAAACTATTTTAACTCTACTTCGTTATACGTATATTTATTAACATTTCAAATCAAATTCGCTCTTCATATTCAAACAAATATCATACATACACATAAAACATGAGTATAAAACATAGATATTTAACAACTCCAAGTTTATTTAAGCAAAATGTTGTTATTTTAATAAGCATAATAATAAAAGAATTAAATGTCATGATAAAAACAATTTTTCATACTCAACACTAATTTCTTTTGCATTAAATATTTTATTATTCTATAGAATATGACAAAATAATTAAATGTTATAATGAGTATTTTATGCTTTATAGCGAAAATATGTTTAAACAACATTATTTCGCGCAATACCTATTTTGACGGGCGCAAATATTTGGTGCTTTCTTTACCTTTTCTTATAAGAAGGTGTTTTTATAGTATTTTTGATACATCAAAACAACTCATAAATTTAAGTGTATATATCAATTTTTTAATCAAATAAATAAAATGCAGAAAAAAGAGTTTATTGTATGTGATATTGTTAACGATATTGTATACAATATAAGTAAACTTGACTGATATGTGGATAAAACAAGTACGTATAAAAGTTATTCTTGTACGCCGGTCAGGCTGAATCTCTTTCTTTTGTTGTTAATAATATTATTTGTTCGAATTTATGTATATTTTTTCGCTACGTGCCATTATTTGAAACGTAATTTTAAATTAAAACTAGAATAAAATACAATTACATAAACAAACAAGTAAAGGGCACTGAGAGTCGACGCGGTTCTTGATGCGTTGAAATATCAGATTACTGATTTATTAATCCATTGTACATTCAATCCTTACGTTTCGGCTCAGGATTGAGCCATCTTCAGCGATATAAATTAATATTTGATCAAGTTCTCCATTATACTCTAGTGAGTTTCATGATTGGAAGATCCAGAAACGATGTTAGTTTGTAAATGACTACGAGATCAAAATCTGTAAATCCCAACTGAATTATAATGATGTTGTTGTTAAAAATAAATATGATTGACTCACCAGATAGTCAAGAGAACGAGAACATTACACAGAAAGCCATTATCAAAGAATCACAATTACATAATTAAATTGATAATCAATTTAATAATAAGTAACACAAATCTTTAGAATATAGAAAATATTCGACTTCGCGGAAATGTGTATTGGCAGAAGTGTATATAATATTATATAATTATTTAAATTATACGAGTCTATCTTTTGTTGTAAAGTGATTTTGACGTGCATCCTAAGTGTCTTGATTTTTAGAAAAAAGCCAATACTTTTCAATGAATTGTTGAAACTTGTAATAAAGCCATAATATTTTAAACTCTGACGATCGATATATGGGTAGTCCCACCATATTTCTAAAGAAATATATCTAAACAATTTTCTAAAATTTGTTTAATATTTTACAATTTTTTTACTTATATATACCTTTTATATTTACTAACACATATTATTTTCTTAAAGAGAAAGCGATACATATAAGTCGAAAAATATAATATTACAGAAGAGTGTTTCATATAGATTACACTGATTTTAACTTTTACTGTATGTCTATCTGACTTCGCTATTTTAAATTGTTATGTGTAATCGTTACGTGTGTTTTAGCATAAGTTTAAAATTAATAATGGGAATAGAATAAACAAAACTAGGACTGTACGATGTGGTAATAGGACAAATTAAAAATATTTATACATATTTATATACATCCCGATAAATAAACTATACTTCTTTCTTCGTTCTTTATGAGCAGTTTCAAACGCTTGTTAAGGTCAACTTTGTACCACATTTAGTAGCAGACATCCTGCAGTACAAGACGGATATAATGGAATTTCCAGAATCCAAGGAGTTGTGGGATTATTTCGAAGATTTAGGAGATTTGCTTGCAAAGTGCAAAATTTGTAACGAAGAACTTCGGGCAGCTTCATCACGAAGAGTTATAAGAAAGTTAAAAAACCACTTATATTTTATACATCAAATATTTGATTTAAACCACACCATACCGTACAACCTACGGCATAATTATACAAACTTAGGAAATAATTTGGCACAATGTAATAAATGTGATAAAATAATAAATCATGGCAGACAATATAATATCTTAAAATATCATTCAGGAACACATTCTGACTTGATAAACCCGAGTCAACATGAGTAAGTACACATTCAACAACTTATTAAAATTTCGAAGATTATAAAAATAAATGTAATGATAAAGCAATCAAGAGCTAAAGAAAATTGAGCAAAATAGGCTTTCAACAGGGCATTCATATAGTTATTTGCAATTTTGATCATAAATGTACTTATCCAATCGTCCAATAATATTAATTAATCATTCAATTTTATTTTGCATATAATTTAAAAAAGTTTGAATTGCTCACGTTAACTTTTTTTTATGCACTATACACATATTATACACAATTTAAAATTTATATTGAATATTTACTCAATTGACATTAGTTTTGACATTAGTATTGCAGAAATTTTAATCAGATATATAAAATACACCATTTATTATATAAGAGAATGAAGCTCGTGTGTTTCAAACAAGTAAGAATTTAAAGGCCAATAAACAAGCAAAACAATAGATGTGAAATTGATAAACAGTTTAATATATTATAAATATATAATACGTAAGGAATTTTTCAAACTTCATAGAGTCTTCCTCAGCCAATTTAAAGATATAATAAAATTAAATAAATAAAAGTATTGCTATAAAAGTACAGCTATCCAGTCACTCCATATCACTTGACATATACAGGAGTTAGTATCTGTCTTTGAAAGCATTAAACAGTTGACTTTGATTTTATTATCTACAACTTAATTTTATACCGCTTAACTTTATCAGAAATTTGACATGCAACTTGACGGTTATTTACCTTATATACTGATTCGGTTCTTTCTCACCATCAAACGAGGAATCATCGTGGAACCAACCTACTTTGACTTCGATTCATCAATTAATTTTAGTTCTGACTTTACGTACCTATATATATATATATATATATATACAAAATTTTATTTTGTTAAATTACTGGTTTACTGCTTTTATGCTTGATGTGACTCCTTTTTGACTTCTGTTGTTTGCCATCGACATTTAATGGACTCATATCCGCGTTTTTATTATTAGAGGAAAGTCCCCTATTATGAGATAGGCTCCTAATATGCGATAGCAAGGTTTCTGCTAAACTAATAGGCTTTATCTGTTTGTTCCACCATGAACTTATTGCCCTTGAGGTAAAATCTATTTAGTGTAAAATTTATTGTTTGATCGTGCGTGTAGTAGTTGCAGAGAAAGAAATTGTAAAATTGGATGTTGTCAAGTGCCATAGATATAAGTCTTTAAACCTTGTTTATTATATAATCAATAAATATTTGGCAATGAGTTCTGCAGCGATAGAGTAAGGTCCTATTAATAGGAAAATACGGGATATGTTGAGTTGCTCAATTGTAGAGATTAGATTTGGTGATCGCGAAACCGCAAGGCGTGGGGCTCGTAACATGAGATACTTGGGGTACTCCCTGAGTTGCTGGAGTATGAAGGTTATTGTACAGTAATAAAATAAAAGAAAATACTATATTAACGTCAAGGGAAGGTTTATACGAAATTATAAGTATGTGCTGACCTTGATTTATGGGGAAAGGGTGGAAGGGGAAGATTAGGTACAATATTGGGTATAAGTAAGTTTACGATTGTTGCAAATATGCTTCTCCATTACATTTGTCTTTCAGAAACTTTAAATAAAGTTTTCTAATTACAATATGATGTATTTTGCACTTTATTAGTGATTTCCCGGGGTCTCTCATATTAAGAGCACACTTTTTCGATTTTGCTGAAAACTCACTTTTTACATTTTTCTAATTTTTAGAAAAATCAATATTTAATTTAAATTTTACATTTTAGCATCTTCAAGCTTATTAAATTCCCTTCAAAATGACGTATTATATTTTTCAATTCTGCCCATAGACTTCCAATCACATAAAATAGATGTAGTATCTCATAATCGGGGACTTTCCTCTATCTTTATTATTGTGATGTAACCTACTTTTATTTATTTAATTTATTATATCTTTAAATTAACTGAGAGACTCCGTAAAGTTCGAAACGTCCCGTCCCCTACGTATTATGTATTTATAAGATATTAAACTGTTCATCAATTTATAACATCTATTATATTGCTCGTTCATTGGCCTTTAAATTCTCTTTTTTATATAATTATACAATTTATAATTTTCTTATAAGCATTCAAAATTAAATAATCATCGCATATTTAATAAAATCTATACACGGTAACTCAAATGCCATTTACTTATTATATGGATGGTTAATAAATAACAAAGAAACTATTAGGTAACAATCAACGGTTCTATGTAATATTTGAATATATATGCCGTTGATCTTTGCAAATGTCAGTATAGCAATTTTGATGCTTTATTCCTTACCCTTGAACTTATTGTTGTAAATAATATATTAACTTAATTTATTCTAACTTACTCTACAATCTTGCGTAAAAACATTTTATCGTTTTTGATTGTTTTGATTTGTTTTGTCCAACTTATGTCTCAACATGTTCTCACATCAAGGTAGCTTCTTTTATACTCTATATATATGTATAAGAAATCATAACTGCAGTTTTGATATTTATTCTTTTTGATATTATTAAGTATTACAGAAAAATTCGAGATATGAGAAATTATCTTCGTACCGCTTTTTCTCTCTTTTTCCTTATTCCCACTCACACAAATCTTCGCATTAGGGATCACCGTAGGTACATAATAGCATAAAGTAATGCGTAAAAATTTTAAATAATTATTTCTTCTTCCTTTCTTATCGTTAGTCACACATTTCATTGCAGACCCGGCACTTCAACTTTAGCTTCAAATTGTGATATGGATCCGTCTGCAGAAAGTCAAAGACCTGATTTGCATCTTCAATCACTTGAACAAATGAGAAATGAAACGGCACTTGACGAGTAATTATTTATTTTGCGTATATCACATAATGTAATAATATGTTACTTGTTAAATATTGATTCTTCTGCACAAGAATGATTTACAACATTAATATCTTAAATAATTTCATTTTTAATCACACCACATTTCAATGCAGGCTTATCAATTCAAGCTCAGTGAATTTCGGTTTGGATCCCTCTGAGATGATGGAACAATATGAATTGTGTCTTCAATTACTTGAACAGACGGAAAATGAAACAAGGGATCTTGATTAGTAACTAATTATTTTGCGTATATCATACAAATGTATCTAATAATATGTTACTTTGTTAAATATTGATTCTTCTGTATAGGAATAATTTTCAGCGTTAATATCTTAAATAATTGGCACAATTGCATTGACATAATCATTGACATAATTGCATCTACATGTTTTCAATCACGTAAATTATATTTCTTTAAATTTCTTTTTGCTTATTTTTGCTTTAATCTATTATGCATCTATTATCTTATTGAGCATTTATTGTGCAACGGCTTGATTGCTTGAATTCATTGTTCGTCAGGAACCCAGGAGGTCGTCGTGCTAAATAAGGTTGCTCATCCCGGGCAACCTCCACGGATTCGAGGCAAGGGTCCAGCCTTTGCGGAGCATCTTGCTTAGAATTTTCGGCCTGATCCAAGCCCTTATCTTAATCGACAGATCTGAGGCGTTACGGAGCCGCGAACATTGACGAGCGAAAAAACAAATAAATCGTGAAAAGAACGACGACGGGCAACGGCCCTAAAGCAAGGGCTTCGTTCTCGAGAGAGTCACAAATTAGGCGAGCGACCGACAGAGATAGCCGAGGATCATCGGGGAAGGATTCCGACAGGCGGGTGGCCACCATACATCTTGTTCCTCGACAGTTCGTCTAAGAAAAATTAAGAAGATACCTATGATACGCGAGACCGATTATTAATTAATGCCAATCAGTTCCCAGCGTAATTATTCCGCGTTATGGGCGCGTTCCTAATTAGATATCTGCGTATGTAACGTCTAATGACTGCGTCAAATATTTATATAATCGCGTAATTATTCCCGCGTCAAACGTAATTCGCTTCGCATCGCCACGTAGGAGATCGTTAGGCCTACTTCGCTGCATTCGCGCTTCAAGGAAGGACAACCAAGTTTGTGCATAACGTTTGGGTCACTGGTGTACGGAGCAGACCGTTATGAGTCGGTATGAGCCACAGGGGGAGGCATTATGCATAGCTACGGGCGTAAATCCTGACTTCCAAGAAACGATCGCTCATTGATCCCGGGCCTTCCTCCTGTCCCCGACGACACAGGTCACGTCTGCATAACGGTCCCCCAGCAAAGGACACGTGCCTCTAAACTGCTCGCACAGGCTAATCAACCTGACGCTGGTGCAGGAACCGCTATTGTGATCGGGCGATTCCTTCCGTGCACGATTGACGGCTGTCTTACGGTAAATCCTCCTGTGGTAGGGCTCGCGAACGAAATGAGATACGAATAAAGACGACCGGAATACGTTTATCGGAATACGTCGGATGCATTTAACCTTTGCTTTCGTTGAGATGGATTCGATGTAGCAAGATTTATGGTGATCCTGTATTTTTGTCTCGTGGACGAGGTTTAGCGCCTTATACGAGCTGAACGCGCGGGTCTCTCAATAAAGATGTATCATTACAAGACGGTAGGGTCGCGGTCAGAGTAGTTGCAACACATTTTTTTAAAATAAGTTTAGGAAAATATGTTATAGTTATAAGTTTTAGTTATAGTTTTTAAAAAATAAGTTTATTTTTTTAAGTGTACTACTCTGACCGCGACTGTACATTAGCGTTTATCGATATCTTTAGTGTTCCTTTTGGGCTGCGTTCAGGGATTACGCCTAGGCGCACCTAGGTAACTCAAATGCTATATAGTATATTACGTGACGTAAACTATAGCTTAGAGTTACCCAGGTTGAATTTCTGAACGCAGCCTTGCGTACAACGCGAAATATGTCCTCGGAAAAATCTCGTACTCCTTGACACACGTGAATATGCATGTCTAAATCTACGGGTTTATTGTCGCGTCGTCGTTTAACATGGTCGGTAAAGGAATACGCAGTCGTCGCAACGGCGTGGCGGCTCGTTTGTCGTATAATTTATGAACGCCGCGGCAATTTAACGTAATCTTAAAAATCTATTACCTCATAAATCTTCAAATGCACAGATTTATTAACACGAACGTTTGCGAGATTGCACAGGGGAACCTTAATTAGGCGATCAAGCTCGTACCGCTCACTGTAATTGTTCACTGAAGCTTAAACTTTCTCTCTTCTACGTTGAGTCTCGGTTTCAGCGATCGTTAAAATTTTGCACGATGCACTACTATATGTGTATGCCGAATGGACTTCTGACGGTAACTGCTGCTAGGAATGATGCATAACGTGTCACGATATAATGGGCTCTCCGTATATCTCTATTCGCACAGTGCAAGACGATCTATTACTGTCGATCGCGACGGTAATGCACTCGAAAGCGCAAACAAAACGAAGTGGAGGCGACTCAATTCAGATTTTGCTTAAGCTCAGCATACCCTTATTCCTATAGATTATAGATAATCGTAGCTTTCTGTAAATGAGTGAAATCTAGGATCAGTGGGTGCACAGATTAAGCGTTAATTATTTATGATACAATTACGATTTGTATATGCTTTTTAATATTTTTATTAAAAAATTTTGGAAACACGCTGGATATAACAATTGCATAAATCATTGCCAGCAAAACTATTAATGCTACAAATCCGCGTACGAGAGAGATATTATCTGCGAATTGAAATACGGAATGTGAATTCTAACGGCGGGCGCCTGTTGAACTTGAAAAATGGCTTGATTCCGCGGCTATCTACAGATTACGTTCTCGTAATTTAACATTGATTTCCACGCGAGTAAAGAAAAGGAAAAGACGGAGCATGGGAACCTATCGAGAGTCCCCATAAAGCGGGACTCGCGTATGATGTATGACGCCGCTTGAAGTCATCAAGTTACAGTTACTTGCTGCCTGCGAAGCAGGCATTACCAATTGATACCGCGCGATTATATTCGCGATCGCACCGACAACCCGGAGACCTTGTGAATCGCGGCGGTTCGCCGATACACAAAACGCGTTTCTTGCCGGATTCCAACGTAAACTGGGGAGTGAGTCTCTAGCATTGTAAGGAGAAAGGAGAGAAGAAAGAAAGGAAAAAGAAAACGTTCATGCAACGTGTATTGTTCCGTTTTTACATAATAGTAAACCACATCTCGTGATTTAATCGGACGGATACGCGGATGCTATGACAGCCAGAAACGCACACAAGCGGTCAAGAGGTGAGCGAGCATTTCGCATCTGAATATGGTCATTACATAATGTAGGTATTGTCGGTATTATACATTTAGTCCGCGTGGCTCGTTAAATATCTGGGCCCATTGCATAAACAATAACTTTATTCTCCGCAGGTGGTACCGTCGCGCTCGAGGGTAAAAGACGCGTAAAAGTCGGCCCCCGGTCAGCGTTCCGAATGCATGAGAAAGGCGCCGCTGGTTTCTCTATCGGGATTTGCCATTTGTGATTGCAGTCTATGATTTGTGTCGTTATCGCGCGTCGATCGTGAGTGAGTTATTTAAAAAGTAGAGCGGCCGCGTAGAAACGCGCTATCGTAGATGCTGATTACGGTTCTCCGGGTAACAATAACGACTCGCTGTGTTTACGATAGGATTATTCCTATTGTTGTAAATATACAGTTGTAATGGCTTTGATCGTACACCGTGTCGCGTGTACTTTCCCGATCAATAGTTTCATTTTCCGCAAACCATTTATTGAGTACGACATCGGAAGTGTAAGAGCATCTTTATCATCCATAATTCAATGGAGCCATTTCTAAAGGCTCTCATTTGCCTGTATTTCACTTTGTTTGTTTATGCGAGAGCTTTAACCTTTTATATTATATGACGCAGTTATTGAAACAATGCGTTCTCCCGTTTGCTTTTCTTTCTTTAAACTTATTTTGGTTTATTATGGAGATTTAGTTGTTAAACGGTTAAAAAGTTGGATTAACATCAATGTCCACCTGATTAAATTGAAATGTAGAATAACGTTTTTAAAGCATTGCATATTAGAAGGTTTAGTTCCTCCTCATTTACGTTGTTACATGCGCAACAAACCGCAGGTTACGCATTATAAACTAATTAGATTAATGGAGTCGCACATTAAGAGACTCCTGAAATTGTTGTTGCGTATAGAAATAGAACTCAGGGATGCGTACGGACAGATTCACTCCTTAAGTAATTGCCTTGCGAAGACTACCCGGGATATCGCGAAGCATCTGCGCTTACGATTGTGGGATAATTTTTATCTTACCTAGGTGAAGTCTCTCAATGGATTGTTTGTTAAGGAACATGAGAGACTAAAAAAGAAGTTTTTTTATTTTCATAACAAAAGGAAGGAAGAACTTGTTAAAGAATTACAACCTATTAGATACTACGCAAATCAATCTAATCGATCCATGCCGAAGAATCGTGTTGGCTTACGTTCGTCTGCTGATGCTGACAGAGATAAATGCGTTGTGTCGTTTTCGCGTGATCCTACGAATAGCGCTACGGATAACGATTCGTATGAGATCTCTCGCTCTCTCTCTCTCTCCTGCTTTTTTCCCTGAGAGGCTCTTGATTTTCCTTTGAGTATCATTGAGAAATGGCTAACCAATCTCTCGCCTGTTGTATTGCCAACCACGGTGCAAGGACTGTGATTCGATCCACTGTGATTCGATTCGAATTCGAACTATTTGCACACTTTTACTTGAAATAAGATTATATTGCGTTATTATATATTAAACAAAATTATATTAAACGAAAAAGACTTGCTTGAATAAAGTATTTATAAATTTCAACCAAGAAAAAATGTTAAAATTCTTGTAAGATGATTATATGATAGTTTTGTATATACATATATATATAAGTCAAGGGCGGAAAATTTGTCAGGGTTTTTTACGAATGTTACTACATTCAGAAACTTTTGTTTTGCCTCATCTACCTGTAATTTTCACAAATGTTTTAAGTACTTAATCAAAAGAAATGTAAAGGTTCTCTAAATCAATAAAATAATACTAAAATAGGCACTAGAGTCAACGCGCGGTAATTGGTGCGCAATTATAATTTATTCAAATTAGTTTACATGTAATACTTTAAGACGAACGTTTCGACTCTTATCTTTGAGTCCTCTTCAGCGTGTTAGTTAACGAAAAATAATTAAAAAAATTACAAAAACTTTGCAACTTTGCATAATGCCGTAGTCCAAAATAAAAATATACACCGTCAAATTTAAAACTTACAATGTGTAGCTCACTCCGTTCAAATTAATTTCAGTACGTAATACACGAGTACTTGTCACTTTAACGTTTCAAGTGAAAATAACTAAAAAGTCGAATAACAACATGTCGCAGGAGTGTAAAATAAACGGTAAACAATGTAAATTTAGAGTTTGGAAAGACCTTAGATAGCATTTAAATATATGTCCGGTAATATCTCTGTGTCCGTCTGCAGATTTAAACCTTTGTTTTGTCTTTTAATGTTTATTATTTCAGATATTAGTCGTTTTTTAAAAAACAATTTGTTATCCAAAATTACAACTCCATTCCAATTAAAGTCATGATTGCAATCTAATCTATGGTCTTTCAAGACAGAATGAGATCTAGTTTTCCTTCTATGATTTTCATGTCTCGAAAATTTGAAGGGTCTGGATCATTTAAGACTAATTCTACACGTATAAAAACTGAAATTCTTTGCAAAGTACTGCAAAAAAAATCAACGGATGCGTGAATTAAGTTTGGAACGTTCGTTTATGGAAGACCTAGACGCAGTTGTAATGAAATTACTAAATTCGGTCCCGACAGCGTCGGTGACCACCACTCCGGCGTCCAGATTCTCGATCCGAGACATTCGTCACAAGACGCAAAATTCGCCCCTACATTTTTTCAGGGAACTCTCCCGCCAGTCAGTCTCACCTCCGAGTTACTCTCCCCCCTCTCCCCCGGACGTCGATGGTAAAGTCCAACGCGAAACGCACGCGAAACGTGTCAAGGCTTAGAAATAATAAGTTTAAGGAGTGCAGTTGGTGATACATCGCAGAGTATTAATGCCCTTGCTGACTGTAAAAATTTACGAAAAATGGATTTTCATGAGTAAGTGTGTACTACATTTTCTTTTGAAATATATATTATCGTATTCTTTATTGAAACTTGTGTGCTCGAGTATCGCTTGCAAGCATCTTGAAAAAGTTACATTGTCTTTATTATTGCGATTGAAGTATATTGTAATAATAGTATGATTTTTGTTACAGAATCACAATAATTAACTGATGATAGCTTGGAGATATTACTTTATTCCTGTCAACGCCTGGAAGAAATCCATTTGTGGAATATTGTCCTCACCGATCATAATACGACATTATACTAAAGTAGTGTAGCAACTTGAAAGTGTTATGGGTATTTATGCATAAAAGCGACTTTCTCTCCGATTTTCTTGATATTTTAGTATGTTGTTGGGGATGTCTTCCCGAGTCATTTCATATATATATATAAGGGTCGGACTTAAATAGTTTCGGAGATACAGGCTGAAAAAAAATAAAAATAATAAATACGAAAATAAACGTTTAATGATGATTTATTCAACACTATCATTAGGACAAAAACAATAAGATTTATTCCGCCAGTGAAATAATAAGAAATTAAACTCTGTGTGTTTTAAGCCGACCAACTGGCAAATACTTTATTATACTCTCACGACGTTTCGACCGCCCCTTTCGGTCCTTATCAAGTGAATAAGACTAACAAATTATCATTTATCCTGGCATAATGTCCAGACTAGTGATGGACGACAAGACAAGAGTTTCAAGATCTTGTCTTGTCTTGTCTTGATTTTTCAAGACAAGAACATAAATTTCTTGTGCTTGATAAAATAGAAACGAGACAAGATTTAACAAATCGAGCTCAAGACAAGACAAGACAAACTAATCAAGATTCTTGATTATTGACAACTAAAATTAGAAAATTACAAATATATATGTATATTTATATGGGGCATTCCACGCCAAATCGGACGGTTTAAAAAATTTTTGTTTTTGATTTTCTTAATTTTTTGGTATTTTTTAGTACCCCTCAAAAGAGGCTTCCTGGTAAATTTTGAGATTTTTTTTATCACTGGTTCAAAAAATATCGAATTTTCAAAAAAAACCGCTCTTTTTTTGGTTTTTTGCTCATAACTTTCTTAATAATGGTCGAAATTTAATTTTTTTTTTCAAAATTTTCGTTTTTAGATGGCCTCTACAGAAAAAAATACAAAATAAATATTTAAAGTGTTTTTAATTGAGATTTTTGAATTTTAAGTTTTCAATCGTGTTTTTAAAACTGTGTGTATCCTTCGATTTTCTTGAAGATTTTCTATTTTAAACTTCTATCCATCTTGCAACTTTTAAGCCCGGTCCGGTAGTGGGCCTTCCATAATTACTATTTTTTTTCGATTTTTAAAAATTATAATAAAAAAATTTTTTTTTCGTTATAAATTATTATCAGTACCGATTTTTGACACTGTATACTTTTTTTTTTACTTATTATAAATTGATTTCGATATTTTTTTGTTCTGAGTAGGGATTTAAAAGCAGTAAGTAAAAGTTAATTCTATTTATGAACAATTATAACAAACGTTTTTATTTATTTTCGTGTTTTTTTAAAAATTTTACATAAACGATTGTTTTGAGAACTAGAGTACTCCTTATTTGATATAGCTCCGTCGCTTTTTGGAATAATTGTATGAAATTTTTGAGTTCCCGTATTGGTCTTAGCTGTATTGTATCGCAAATCTAATCTTTCTTTTGCTTCTAAATAGTCTATTTCAGGTGAAACGGAGCTATATTAACTAAGGAGTACTCTAGTTCACAAAACAATCGTTTATGTAAAATTTTTAAAAAAACAAGAAAATAAATAAAAACGTTTGTTATAATTGCTCATAAATAGAATTAACTTTTACTTACTGCTTTTAAATCCCTACTCAGAACAAAAAAATATCGAAATCAATTTATAATAAGTAAAAAAAAAAGTATACAGTGTCAAAAATCGGTACTGATAATAATTTATAGCGAAAAAAAAATTTTTTTAACTTTTAAAAATCAAAAAAAAATAGTAATTATGGAAGGCCCATTACCGGACCGGGCTTAAAAGTTGCAGGATGGATAGAAGTTTAAAATAGAAAATCTTCAAGAAAATCGAAGGATACACACAGTTTTAAAAACACGATTGAAAACTTAAAATTCAAAAATCTTAATTAAAAACACTTTAAATATTTTTTTTGTATTTTTTTCTGTAAAGGCCATCTAAAGACAAAAATTTTGAAAAAAAAAGAATTGAATTTCGACCATTATTAAGAAAGTTATGAGCAAAAAACCAAAAAAAGAGCGGTTTTTTTGAAAATTCGATATTTTTTGAATCAGTGATCAAAAAAATCTCAAAATTTACCAGGAAGCCTCTTTTGAGGGGTACTAAAAAATACCAAAAAAATAAGAAAATCAAAAACAAAAATTTTTTAAACCGTCCGATTTGGCGTGGAATGCCCCATATATTTAGTGAATTTTTTTTCGCAAAAATATATTTTTTTATAACTTTTATAAAAAATTTAAAAAATAATAGAATTAAAATGGTGCAAATCAATATTTATACATATAAAAGTACCAAGAATCTTGCAAGAATCTTGCAAGAATCAAGAATCAAGACAGGATATTGATTGTCAAGATCAAGACACAATGATTCTTGATTTTAAAAATCAAGACAAGACAAGTATGTCCGAGTCTTGTCTTGTCTTGTCTTGAATCCATCACTAGTCCAGACTAAGCCATCTAAAAACTATCATTAGGAATCTGAAAGATTTCAGCCATTACATCAAAGAATGCGGTAATCCGTGCGTAAACAAACCAATAGAGTCACTTTGAAAACATAAACAAACAGGCTGTACTACACAGGGACTGCCGCACTTCTCCGCATACAGGGATGGGTATTTATATACCAACTATTCATCGTACATATAAATATGTACTTTTCATATACCAACTGTTCTCTGCTTTAACAAATATGTGCTTTCTAAGTTGAAGCACATACAAAGCACACACATGGTTGAAATCCATCAGATTCCTAATGATAGTGTTGAATAAATCATCATTGAACGTTTATTTTTGTATTTATTATTTTTATGCTTTCTCAGCCTGTATTTCCGAAACTATTTAAGACCGGCCCTTATATATATATATATGAAATGACTCGGGAAAACATCCCCAACAACATATTAAAAAATAAACCAAATCGGAGAGGGAGTCGCTTTTATGCATAAATACCTCCTTTCTCAGCTTGTATCTCCGAAGCTATTTGAGTCCGACCCTTATATATATATATGAAATGACTCGGGAAGACACCCCCAACAACATACTAAAATATCAAGCAAATCGGAGAGGAAGTCGCTTTTATGCATAAATACCGTGTTATGTTTTTCTCAAGTGAAATTTGTGGAACGTACTAATTATTGGGGTATTTTGTGTTGTCCAAAATTGCAAAAATTGCATCTCGAATCTTGTAATGTTACCCATGACTTGATTTATCATTGGAGGAAAGAATATCCATATTTATTTGCAACAGATGTACCTATATATGTATTTGTAGGAAATTTAGGGACCGCAAAGCCAGTAGGGGGAAATTAACTTGTTAGTTATAGTAGAGCAGTCGTGGGGCAGCAGCCTAAGTGGTACAGACGGGTGAACAAAACGAAATGATCCCGCGTTCGAGTCCAGTCGGATCCGTATTAATTTTTCCCGTCTCTTACATAGTCTGTTTTCTATTGCTGCACTGCTGAACTAGTGCACACTGATGCAGTAAGTAAGAGTGAAACAATAAACTATACTTGACCAACTCTAACTTATTTGCACCAGTGTGCCGTAGTTCAGCAGTGCAGCAATAATAGAAAACAGACCTATATATGTGTTTTCTTCTTTTAATAGCACGCGAGTTTCATCAAGCTCGAATAGGCCACTGCTAACCACTTGTCCGTGAATGTTGTTATTGCATATCTAGGCTCGAGCAATGTCGTTATTGCGTATGTAGAAACAATGTTGCATTCGAAAATGTAAGAATACTACAAAAAATAATTTTTATTTATTTAGGTTAATATTAGGTTATTTGAAGGTTATTATATTTTAAGTAAAAATCATAATTATTTCAGATTTCCCTTTAATCGTCCAGATATTTTATTCCAAAAAATTAAACAAAGATTTGAATCTCGTTAGTAAACGGCAATTATCGAAATTAATACTTTTTTGTAATACATAAGTCGTATATATGTACTTTAATACAATTCTAATAAAATGTATTTTGTACTGTAATAATGTTTTATTACTATTAATACTACTAATTATTACTATGACTTAGTACTACTTATTACTATTACTTATATTTACTGCTTATCATTATTGCTTATTGATCAGTACTGTTATGGCGGTCCCGCGTCCCGCCTATGTTCCACTGTCTGTCCGTCCTCCTCTGTCGTTCGCGCCTGGATCTTCCGCTATTTCGTTGTCTCATCGTGTTGCTGTCTCACACGTGTTCAGAACCGTAGTTTTCTCTCAATAATGATTCCGCACGTGTCGTTTGATTCCGCGCGACTGTAAGATGATTTTCGTTTTTACCGTTTCGTCGTTCGTACACCTGAAACATTACATAGACCACGTGTGTAAATTATCCTTTTCTATAATCCTACGCGTAATTTATATAAAAACTTAAAATGAGAGATTGGCGCATACTATTATATTTGATCTATGATCAGCAGTTGTCAAATCCCATTTGAAACTTATGGATGGACACGTGTGGATATTTTTCCTTTAGCTGACCAATAAAATTATCACCCATGTTGTCGTACCACCACCGCAAAACATAGATTTTTTGCAGTTTAGGACACTGCTCAAGAATTGCTGGGGTAGATATATGCCTCAAGTGTATTTGTCTTACGTTTTTACACAGTGTCAGTTCTTTTTCGTGGAAATCGTTATTTTGAAAAGCCGCCATACTGATATCTATCAAACTGACTTCTTCTAAGAGTACACAGGAGGAAAACAATCTACGCAAGCTATATTGCTTATTGATTGTGTCATTTATGTCTCTGCCTCTGTAACAAAAGTCATACCATTATGACAATTTTTCAATCGCAAAAAGAAAACCAAGAGCCGTATCATGATGCTTGCCGTAAACAGACAAATTTTAATAAAAAAGAAGAGTTTAAAAAAAGTAGCACATTTACGTACATCTCCGGCGACATTTTCAGTTTTCGTAAATTCTTGCACTCAGCGAGCGCATCGATACCTAGCGATGTAATGATGTTGTCCGATAAATCTATTATTTCCAAGTCTGGACACGAATTTTTTAACTGTATTGCTATTGCGTCGAAATGTAATTGTGTTATATGACTAGCCATGCCTAAATTTAAGTCACGCAACCGGCGAGTTTTTTGCAGTATTGTGCAGAGAGATTCAACTCTTATACGTGACCCTCTAAGGTTCAAAATCTCTAGAAATTCTAGATTTTCTAGAATCAAAACTTCTTGGTCCGTTTCCTTCAGGTCCAGAGTACAATAACTGAGATCCAATACTAAAAAAAAAAAACGTGTATTAGTCATATACAATTTATCTGTAATCTTAACAATCATATTTATTTACCTTTCAAATTTTTACATATCTCTGAAATTTTTAATAGAGCTAATTTGTCAACAAAATTGCAGCTACTTAATCGTAAATGCGTTAAACCCTTGCCGCAAGTGTTAAGAAAGGTTAAGAATTCCGAAACAGAAATGCGGCTAGCTGTAAGATCCAACTGTTTTAAAGATTTACATTTGGATGCAAAGTAAAACATCATTTTATCATAACAAATGTATGAATCCTTAGAGAGCTCATTTCGTAAATTTCGTAAATTCAAACTTTTAAAAAGAAGAGAATCCTGTGTTAAATTATTGAGGCGTTTATTTACTTTGCTCATACGGCAAAACGACCTCATATCTAAGTTTTTTAATATCATTAACATTATTTCATCCTGTAAAGATAAAATATAAAATATTAATACATGAGATTATATTATAATAAATTATTACGAGAAATAAACTTCTTTGAATACTTTACAGGAAGCGAAGAGAAACTGCAACATTGTTGCTCCTTGGATTCACCCGAAGAGAGATTGATATCTTCTATTAACTTTATATAATTCCAATTATTCCTTAACAAAGGGTGATTCACATATCTCTGCTTAGAGGATGATGGCACATCTTTCTGAGATTCTTGCTTGGTCTTGTGAAAACTCGTTATATCGCTGAAAATAACATAGGAGCACAAATTTATTTTCATTATTAAGAGTATAAAATACGATTGAATATTACTTAATACCAACAATTATAATACCTTTCATAAATAACGCAATATTTAGAAAATTCTGTTTGAAGGTCAAGTATATCCAAATGTGCATTTTCATAATCAGAGGTTCTACTATAGTAGTTGTACAATACAGGCATATTCTGAAACTCTTTGTTTTGAATACCATTTTGTTCTTGTGGAGAATAACAAGAATATCTCGGAGAAGAAGAATGTCGTTGTATCCACATGCGGCATAACAGATCAGTCAAACTTTCAAAAGTTTTAGAAACAATCAATTTGGATGTACCAATCAGCATCACAGCATCTAGCTGTGTACAAGAGTTGCTTATAAATTGTAGTCTGAGCACTTTGGTTTTAAAGTTACAGGACCGTAAAGGCGGGGAAAATATCCGTGATTCCGAGCGTCCTAAAGATATATGTTGGGCTCCGTAGAATTGAGGCGGTCCATTCCATAATGGAAACCAGTGATTCTCATCATCAGAATCTTGAGCCCAAATTTCAGTTACATTCCCAAAATTATATGCTTCATATATAGAGACTCTAATTGGATATACAGCTTCTTGAAACTCGAGATCTTTAAAATAGAAAATTTAATTATAACCTTTTTTGAATACAAACATTTTTCTTAACAATATCTAATTTGTCAATTCAAATGTTACATACCAATATAATGATAATAAATATCTTTATCCCACCGTGGTATAAAAGTATATGGCACTTGTTTCTGCCATGGTGATATTGACATATCAAGATCATACTTTTTCTATATTAAAAAGTAAAAAAATATGTTAAATATTACACAAAATGTTGTAGCATAAAGTTAAATTGCGATTACTTTCTACAGAACAATAACAGAAAATATCAGAAAATACACTTACCAAAAGAAAATCTCCATGCTTTGGAAAATTTCTAGGTGTGCCAATTATATTATTACGAATATTAGTGGTACTCGCACAGTCTTTAGCGGATCTATTGCTATCCTTCACAAATTGAGAGATAAAATCAACATAATCCTCTCCTACCACTACTCTGTCAGTATGAGGATATCGACCATCACTCTCGCAATGTGAAGAATGATAATTCGATGCCATATTCTTTTTCTGAAAAAAGATGAAAGGTATAAAGTAATAATGTAATAGTGTAATAATCTTTGTGCTTTTGTGACTTCTTAATTATTATGCAATATTGTTTAATATCATACACTACGCGGCGCCTTTTTTACTTTTTTAAAAAACATAATTTTGTACTAATATCATGCATTTTGTAGTGTTAAACTTAAAGCATCTTATTACTTTTTATATTGACGCGTTAACTAGGCGACTTCTTTACCTTTTTTTAAAAAAAGATATTTATTAATAATATTTTTTTTAGGGTCGGTTTTTTTTTTAAGGTGATTCCAACCTGTTGGTAAACTAACTAATACTTAAATTATATGTCTATTTTTGTCTAATTTAAAGGAAAAACAAAGACATATACAGGGTGTTTCAGAATACATGTAACAAACTTGTAGGCTACGTAGAGGGTTCAAAGTAGACCAACTTTTAATAAGGAACTCATGTCCGGAAACGCACCGTTGGCGAGCTGCAAACTGAACCTGTTGGTATGTCAACTAATAGGAATAATTCTCCTAATAACTTTATTTGCTTAGATTACATTAAAAAATGTTTAGCAATGTCAAAACAGATATAATGTAAGCAAATAAAGTTATTTTAAGAATTATTTTTATTAATTAACATACGAACAGGTCCAGTTTGCAGCTCGCAAACGGTGCGTTTTCGTACATGAGTTCCTTATTAAAAGTTAGTCTACTTTAAACCCTCTACGTACCCTAAAAGTTTGAACATGTATTCTGGAACACCCTGTACATTACTTAACTATTAGTTAGTTTACCAACGAGTTGAAACAATCGGCCCTTAGTATGTTAAAGCATTTTTAAACAATATGCATAATTAAAGACAGTATAATATTTATGCCTTAATGTATTTCGCAATATTTCATTTCTTTTAAAACTATACGTTCCCATCCCATCTTTTAAACTGCCCTATATATGTACAGGGTTTTCCGTGATCTCAGTGCCAAAATTGATACAGCGGCTTTAGGACATGAAAACAAGTCGAAAATGTTAGTAAACATATGTCCAAATCCGAACAGTTTTGGAGTTATAAGGTAATAAAGTTGCTTTCTTAAGAAGGCCACCCTGGGCGTCAAAAAGAAAAGGTCAATTTCGGGATTTTTTATAAAGAGTATAGTAAATGTTATCAAATTTTCGTCAAAAGTACTTTATAAAACTTGCCTTGAGGTACAAAAATAAATTTTTTCAAAAATTTTTATTAAAAAATGGCGGCTCCAGAACCAGGCTCCGACGACGCCTGTATATAAACGGGCGGACAGAAATCTCCTTCAGATTTGCACCTGGAACAAAAACCCAAAATTTTTCTTTTAAGAGATACCCTAAACTAGTGCACCACGTAGGGAAATTTGAAAATACTGTTTTTTCGGAAAATGGTGAGCATATGAACCCAAAATTCATTTTTTCACGTAAAAATTTTGTCATTAATTGTTTATAAAAAACAAAGTTTATAAGATATCGAAAAATCCCTACGTGGTGCACTAGTTTAGGGTATCTATTAAAAGAAAAATTTTGGGTTTTTGTTCCAGGTGCAAATCTGAAGGAGATTTCTGTCTGCCCGTTTATATACAGGCGTCGTCGGAGCCTAGTTCTGGAGCCGCCATTTTTTAATAAAAATTTTTGAAAAAATTTATTTTTGTACCTCAAGGCAAGTTTTATAAAGTACTTTTGACGAAAATTCGATAACATTTACTATACTCTTTAAAAAAAATCCCGAAATTGACCTTTTCTTTTTGACGCCCAGGGTGGCCTTACCCCTTAAGACAATATAAATTAAAATAAATGTTGTGTAATGTTCTTTATTTTGTTTAAAGCTTTACAAAAAATGCTCAAAAATTTTTCCGTCGACTTCGATACACTTTTATTTCCCGAAAGAAAAAGTTAGTGCAATAAAAAAATGATCAACACGGATCATCCTTAATGTGTTATGTTTGTGTGACCTTAGTGTGAACATGTTATGTGCACAACGTAGGACTTAGGAGAGACATTAAATGACTTCAATACTCGAATTCGAACAAGTAGTTTATTTGCTTTCGTCATGGCAAACGGTTATACTTTTTCCGAATACGCAGATATGTGCACATGACATGTTCACACTAAGCTCACACAAACCTAACACATTAAAGATGATCCGTGTTGATCTTCTTTTTACAGCACTAAATTTTTTTTCTTCGGGAAATAAAAGTGTATCGAAATCGACGGAAGAATTTTTGAGCATCTCTTGTAAAGCTGTATATATGTATGTACGTAGATAAAGAAACAAAAGAATTTGAAATCAAAAGTTTAAAAATTTTTAATATACATATACAATATACAGAGTTCACCAACGAAAAGTGTCCACTTTGCTAATTCTGTAACCAATTAATTTTTGTCAAAAATGCCGATACACGTAAATAATATTGTTTTCAAGGGGGTTATATGATTATGATAAATTTAACCATATTACTTTATTCTTTTAATTGAGATAGCTACTCTTCAGAAAATTTTAAATAGCAATAGAGGATCCAACATTTCTAAATGAAATTTTTCTACAAATATTTACTCAAATTTAAAAAAACAGACACCATTATGGAGAGGATCAGATTTACCTTTGAAATGATAATTATTTAAACCCTATTGCTATTTAAGATTTCTTGGAGGGTAGCTACCTCAATTAAGAAAATAAAGTAACATGGTTGAATTTATCATAATAATGTAGCATGCAGCTCCCTTAAAACAATATTAATGTGTATCGGCATTTTTGACAAAAATCAATTGATTACAGAATTAGTTGGGTGAACACTTTTCGTCAGCAGACCCTATATACATATATGTATATATAATATATATATATATACACATATAGTTATAGTTATTCTTATAAATTTAATTTAATTGTTTCTGTAAAACGTTTAAGCATTTATAATTCTTGTGTGAATACTACTTTTTATAAATACATTTTATTCAAATTGTATATTTGTTAGTGTTTAAATGTTAGCTGCTCTCTAGATAAAACAAAACATTATAATGATGTCAAAATAACGAGAAAACGATTGAATCATGATAGAAAAGTTAGTATTTATAGTAATTTTTTCATAATTTTTTTACGTCATTGTAATTTTTTGTTCTGGTCGGAAAAAGGGCCCCCTAAAATAAATTAGCATCAGGCCCCGAAAAGTCACCAACCGCCCCTGAATAAAAATTTACGGTGTTTTAACTCATATTGACGAATATTTTTCTGCATTTTGAACGGAATAGGTGACTATGGTGCCGGATTTCATATGCGCAGTAGGGTGCAGTAGTCTATCCCAGTGCGTATATGTGACTCACACTGGGAAATACTGCTGCACCCTGCTGAGTTTTCCCTCTCGCATCCAGTCAGTTTTTGGAAATTACTTTCCGAGACAAAAAATAAGGTTAGATACTTGTTGAACAGGCAACAGACCTAGTATTTTTAAATAATTAAAATTCTTTAAGAAGTAGAACAGTTTCTTAAAATTTTTCTACAAGATAGAAAAATATTCTTTGTAAATTTGAAATATTGCAAGCACGTGTTCTTTCTTTCAAAAAAAAATTAAATTTTAACAATATGTATTATATATTATGTCATGTATATGTATATAATTATTAAGTACATATATATTTAAAAAAAAACAGTTGAAAATTTTGAAATAAAATATGGAAATATTTTATTGTAAATCTGAGACATCGTGAACACGTGCTCTGTGTTTCTTTGCCACGTGGTGAGCACAAAGAAAGAAACGAAAATTATTGCAAAAATTGATCATGTTCGCTGCACTTACGTTTAACTTTTCTAAGTGACTAATATTTTTAAGAATGTACATGTTTTATGTCATTTAATATTTTTTCTATCTCATATATTATAGCGATTAAACCGAACATATATAAATACAGCTAATAAAGGAAATTATCGGAAATTTGACAGAAGCTGAATTAAAAATTAATCAGAAAATCTAATCAATTTTTATACTCACTGTTTATGCGAAGCAGGTATGATTTTTCCGCATATGTAGAATGAAAAAAATCAAGAAAGAGAGAACATGCAAGAACAGGCGGTCAGTGAACATTGCAGACTTCTATATAACATACTAGACTGCAAGCAGTGCGAGCTTCGCTTTTTATATACTGCAGGTCAGCAAGGGGTGTCTCTGCATGCTATTGAACAGGCGCGCAACAGACCTATACTCCGTCCAACGAGAGACTGCTTTTGTTCTGCGCATAGGCGGGCAAAGTGGAGGTAAAATACTCAGAGCGTGGCGTATCGTATACGTAAACGTAGCACGTGTTCTTTCATTCAAGAAAGATTAAATTTTAATCTTATATATCATATTATGTATAAATATATTATTATTAAATAAATAAATATTTTTAAGAAAAAACAGTTTCTTAAAATTTTTGAAATAAATATGTAAATATTTCTTTGATGTAAATCTGAGACATCGTGACCACGTGCTCTGTGTTTCTTTGCCATTACGTGAGCACAAAGGAAGAATCGAGAATCATTGCAAAAATTGCTCATGTTCGCTGCACTTACGTTTAACTTTTCTAAGTAACTAATATTTTTAAGAATGTATATTTTTTATGTTATTTAATATTTTTTCTATCTCATATATTATATAGCGATTAAGCCGAACATATAAATATAGCGAAAAAGGAAATTATCGGAAATTTGACGGAAGTTGAATTAAAAATCATTCGGAAAAGATTACCGATTTTTATACTTACTGTTTATGCAAAGCAGGTTTGATTTTTCCGTATACGTAAAATGAAAAAATCAAGAAAGAGAGAACATGCAAGAACAGGCGGTCAGTGAACACTGCAGACTTCTATATAACATACTAGACTGCAAGCAGTGCGAGCTTCGCTTTATATATACTGCAGGTCAGCAAAGGGTATCTCTGCATGCTATTGAACAGGCGCGCAACAGACCTATACTCCGTCCAACGAGAGACTGCTTTTGTTCTGCGCATAGGCGGGCAAAGTGGAGGTAAAATACCCAGAGCGTAGCGTATCGTATACGTAAACGTAGCACGTGTTCTTTCATTCAAGAAGGATTAAATTTTAACATGTATATCATATTATGTATAAATATATCATTATTAAATAAATAAATATTTTTAAGAAAAAACAGTTTTTTAAAATTTTTGAAATAAATATGTAAATATTTCTCTGTAAATCTGAGACATCGTGACCACGTGCTCTGTGTTTCTTTGCCATTACGTGAGCACAAAGGAAGAATCGAGAATTATTGCAAAAATTGCTCATGTTCGCTGCACTTACGTTTAACTTTTCTAAGTAACTAATATTTTTAAGAATGTATATTTTTTATGTTATTTAATATTTTTTCTATCTCATATATTATATAGCGATTAAGCCGAACATATAAATATAGCAAAAAAGGAAATTATCGGAAATTTGACGGAAGTTGAATTAAAAATCATTCGGAAAAAATTACCGATTTTTATACTCACTGTTTATGCAAAGCTGGTTTGATTTTTCCGTATACGTAAAATGAAAAAATCAAGAAAGAGAGAACATGCACGAACAGGCGGTCAGTGAACACTGCAGACTTCTATATAACATACTATAGACTGCAAGCAGTGCAAGCTTCTTTGTATATACTGCAGGTCAGCAGAGGGGGTCTCTCTGCATGGTGCCATGCCGTTTCATTTCATTTGCTGTACGACAAATTTCTTTACACGTTTATTGGCTACAGAATATAAAAGTTCCAGAAATTTCGAGAACTTCTCTGTCCCGCGATCAACCGACGCACTTGAAGGTGCAATTTCATGGAGCGAAGAAAATCCAGCGTTTTACTCCCCTCTCCCCTCCATCAATTTTCGACATAATTGACTGTACAGCGAAGGCACGCTCAAAGTTCGACTGTCTTGAATTTTTAGCGAAGACGAGTGGCACCGATTGTCCACGTTACCAATTGGCCGATTTAAAATAAAATTTTTTGATTGGTTGGTCCAGTAAAAGAACTCCAAACACTGATCACCGTAAGCGAACTAAAGCCAGCGAAGACACGCTCCATGAAAAGGAAAGAGACGATAGCTTCAGCTTTTCTTCGCTGTGAGGTGGAGTGGGGGTGAACGCTAGCTTTTCTTCACTTGCATGAAATTTCAGCTTGAGAGATTAATGGCTCCTGCACACAGGACGCGGCAACGCTAGGGAATAACGCGTAGCTCACGCGTTAGCCAATCAAAGTTGGATCGAATTTAACTATTTCCGCGCGGCAAAAGATTTGGTTGGCTGTGGCACCAACTTCCGCCGCGCGGCAGGCGTTGCCGCGTTCTGTGTGCAGGAGCCATAAGGCCGGTATTCATAGTCTTCAAGAACGTCTTAAGTAATGTCTTAAGACGCTAATACGGCTCTTGGTTCATGACATCTTAAGATTGAACTTAAGACGGTCTTAAATAACTATAAATACCGACCTAAATAATAATAATCGAAACTTCCTGGTCCGTTCCCTTCAGAGTACAATAACTGAGATCCAATACTAAAAAAGACAAACACTGTGTATTAGTCATATACAATTTATATGTAATCTTAACATTCATATTTATTTACCTTTCAAATTTTTACATATCTCTGAAATTTTTAATAGAGCTAATTTGTCAACAAAATTGTAGCTACTTAATCGTAAATGCGTTAAACCCTTGCCGCAAGTGTTAAGAAAGGTTAAGAATTCCGAAACAGAAATGCGGCTTGCTGTAAGATCCAACTGTTTTTTAAAGATTTACATTTGGATGCAAAGTAAAACATCATTTTATCATAACAAATGTATGAATCCTTAGAGTGCTCATTTCGTAAATTTCGTAAATTCAAACATTTAAAAAGAATAGGATCTTGTGTTAAGTTATTGAGGCGTTTATTTACTTAGCTTATACGGCAAAAATACCTCATATATATAAGTTTTTTAATATTATTAGTATTATTTCATTCTGCAAAGATAAAATATAAAATTTTAATACACATGAGATTATATTATAATAAATTATTACAAGAAACAAACTTCAAATACTTTACAGGAAGTGCAGAGAAACTGCAACGTAGTTGCTCCTTGGATTCACCCGAAGAGTTTGTTAGCTTCTATAAATTTTACATAATTCCAATTATTTCTTAGTAAAAAGGGTGATTCATATAAAATTTAAAAAAAAAAAAATTGGGAGCATTTCTTATATTCTTTTAATTCATATAGATATGCGAAATTATGGTGCGATCCCATGGTACTTACACGAAACGTATGTGCGATGCGGAATTGGCGAAACGCTCGTGATTGGTACGACTTTCTTTTACGTTCGTTCCGCCGATTTCTATCTACAAGTTTATATTTTATCTGTAATATTTGTACGGAACTATAATCTGGAGCCGAGTGTTAGACGAACAAATGCAGTCATGTTTAACAATTACTATTATGTTTACGCAAACGTTACTTCTGTAGTAACTTACTCAATTTATCGTAACTTACAATAATTTACTCCGCGTAAACGGGGGTCTCTAGCAGAATTATCGTAAGTTACTGCAGAAGTAACGCTCGCGTAAACGTAGTAAATGACTGATTCGACCAATGTTAGTATAATTGAGGTGCGCGCCATTCTAAAATAATTTACATATTTTTCCATGTCTTCGGCCAGCATTTCCTTTACAATTAGATTATCACTTGCTCCTTGTTGTAATCTTCTTTCCATGCTAAATATATACGTCGCACCCAATATTTTCGTTGTTTTTGATTATTTTTATTTCTTTTTGCGGTTATATATAATAAGTATAACTTAAATTCTTGCGACGTAGTTCCTGCTTTTTAAATATTACGCATGGCACCATGAACTTTGTTTTAATTTATTCAATAACCTGCAAATAATGACAAACAATTTTTTAGAATTTATATTGCTGAATGTTAGCAATTGATGACGGATGTATGCATGTATGTGTGACTCCGATCCGTATAAGTTTGTATTTCGCAGACATTCCGTCAATTGCGTTTCGCTGAAATGTATTTTCTAATGTCTTATGCAGCGGAAAACGCGGAAGCGTAATCTGTACATGCCAATAATATACACTGTTCCTAAAAAATAAAAGGAGTTATGATAGAAATAATGAAGGAATCTTGTAATTGGCAAGCGCCAATTGCGCTTTCGCGAGTTCCGCTTCATATGGGACATTAGAAAATACATTTCAACGGAACGCAATTGGCGGAATGTCTGCGATTGGACGGAGTT
>JASTWQ010000659.1:82500-94881 GCA_035220615.1 Leptothorax acervorum | reverse complement strand
TCTTCGGTTGTGAGTGAGTCACCTCGCTTTTCTTTGTTCTCTCAAACTTCTCGATAATGTTGTTCTGGCGCATCGTTATCCTCGCGATTTACGTCGTTGCGTTGAACTGCGAAATTTAACGCTACGTGATACTAAAGCGGGGGTCCATTATTGAAAAAATATGGCTATTTGGGGAGAATGCGCAAAAGTTTTCAGCAGGCGACGATACGACTGCGGCTATGAAACGTGCTATCGTGTGGTTTCAGAGATATTATAATTTGCCGCACGGTGAATTGAATGAGCCAACCCTGCAATTGATGAACACACCCGCCGCGTGTGGTGTCGAGGACATGGGCGCGTCGATTGGTCCACTCGCTAGAAATGGCCTAAAACATATCTCACGTGGAACTTTCACGGGGCGACGGGGGATCAACTGACAACAGCTCAAGCCGCGTTCGATCTATGGGCGGCGAATTCGTCGTTGACGTTTCGCGCGCGTGATATACAGAATCCAAACATTCTGATATCATTTCGCGAGGGCTTTCACCCGTTTCTCATTCCCGATATGGAATGTGTACGGATTCGATGGACGGCCCCAACGGAGTAGTCGCTCACGCGTATTTCCCTACTGGAGATAAAGACTATGTCTCGGAGATACACATGGACAACGCGGCGGAACGATGGCACATAACTCTGGACAAGAATCCTCCGGGAACTTACCATATGCTTCAAACGCTCACGCACGAGATCGGTCACGCTCTAGGATTAAGGCATAGTCCGAACGGGATTCAGTGATGTTTGCATTCGTGCCAAAGAATCTTTTCCCACCAAATTAAGCTATGAGGATATTCTTACCATCCACATCTTTACGGTCTTAACGTTTACTTTCCGGTTTCCATGCCGATTACGACAACGATCGCGCCGATGACCACGACTACGAGGCGCACGACTACGAGGGCGACGACACGAGGCGAGACTACGACGCGACGGCAGCCACCACGATCGCGACTGATACGAAATTCTCGAAAGACGACGTCGAGGGATCTGTGCGCCTTACAACGCGTGGATCACGTGTTGGTATTTAACAGTCGAATTTACGTCGTGCATAAGCGACACGTATGGTCGATCGATAAATGGAAAGACCTACAGGAAACCGTTTTTGTTTGACGAATTATAATTAATTATCTCCCCGTAAATTTCACACTTTCGGCTGCCTATCAAGCGCCGTCGGGCGATCTCGTGCTGTTTGTGGACAATAAGGTATACCTGGTGAATTACCCGAGTTTAGCGCTGGTACCAACCTGGCCGCGATATCTCTCCGAGCTTGATTTCCAGCGAACGCGAGGATCAACGCCGCGGTGAATACCAACCGAGGACGAACCTTCGTGATATACGACGATCAGTTTGCGGCCGAGATGAACGAGTGTTCGATGAAAGCCTCCCAATATTCTCGATTCAAGCGATATTTCCCGGAATACCGTCCGGTATTTCAACGGCCTTCCGATTTATCGATGGGAATCTTTACTTTTTCAGCAAACGACAATTCTACAAATTTAACGAATTTACGAAAGCTGTAACAACCATCGGCGGATTTGAACCGGAGATGCTCGGTGTGACTTGTCCGAGGGACGGGCTGTTGCTAGAGCTGCGAAATCTCCTGAGTCGATTCGTTCGAATTGACGCACTGATGAGTAACCGTGACGATACTCTCGATGATATTGAAGAGGAAAAGAGCGAGTCGACGGTGTAAAAAAAAAACAAGTATTATAAATTATCATACAATTATCCGGAGAGTCCGAGGATGTTGAAGAGGAAAAGAGCGAGTCGACGGTGTAAAGAGTATTGTAAATTATCATAAAATTATCCGGAGAGGGGAATGACGTGTTTCTTTTAAGTCGACACCCTGTCACACGAGCGTTTATTCTTGTGCGGTCCACCTACCGCGCGCAAACGATCAGACGCATAGAAGATACGCTGAGAAAAGAGAGAGAGAGATGTATTCGACATTGCGCGCTCATCAGCAGCAGGAGCAGCATTTCGATAAATCACCGCCGTCACCGCCGTCACGCAGCCACCGCAGCCACTGTTGCAGGTAATGCTAACGCAACCATCCCCGCCGCTGCAACATCACTTTGACGACGATCGTGAGAACGCTATCTGCGACGATGGAACAAATTGGAAAAAAAAAAGAAGGAACGACGAGCGATCGGTGACGACGACGCTGCCGCCGAATATTGAGCATGTCTATCCAACTTCGAGCAACAGCGGCAATAACAGTGAAAAAGAAACGCGTAAGTTGACATTGACACCGACTAGCGTATCCCGCCAAGTATGTAGGTATTTATACACATTGTATTTTACAGATATGACAACGGCAACCGCGCGACAAAATGGATAGCCAATATCGCGCGTTATCGTATCCGTATCTTGGGAAGGAGATACTCGTTGACCAAAACGTTCTACAAATTCATAGACGTCGGTATCGCCGTTAGATTTCCGTCTCGCGTGGACATCATCATAGGGGATTATCATGGCAAGGAGATCAATCTCTCGCCCGACGCATGGAGTCGACTCATGGATGAAAAACACGCCATAATGTCGCACCTGCGGCGCAGCAGCAGCGGCGGCGGTAGGTGCAACAACGACGACGAGAATACGCGCAATCAAGCCTCCAGAACCATCGTCGCAGCAGGTTTGACGTTACGATTGGAAGACTCAACAGTTTGCCGATCCTGCGTCTGGACACGCTCAAGACTCGTATCGTCCTGTCGATGAATACCGTGCTCGCTATGTTCGACCTTGAGCACTGCATAAATTTTATAGCGGCTACGCTGGCCAGATAACCGACAAGGTCGACGCGAAACTGTCCCGTTTTGTCGCTATCGCATCCACGGTTCCGGACCCTGCGAACGTGCCACGTGTGATACGCGAGAGCGATTTTTTGATCGCACTGACATCGTCGACTGCGAGTGATTGCTTTATGTTTTGGAATGGCTGAAAAGTTGTAATTCTCTCTCACCACCCCCCCCGATACGAATAAACCTATCTAAAAAAGCATTTCAATAAATAACAATTACACAATTATACAATTCACATTTTTTAACACATATGTTTTAGTGTTCATTTATTTTTATCCCAGCTCGTTCGTGTATCGACGATTAGTAATTTATTATGCGATTATATTTCTTCGTTTTTACTCCTTTTTAATATAAAAAAAAAATCTTTTTCTAAATCTAGATCGTTAGCGACAAACATCCTCCCCTCCCTATCCGTCTAATCGATGGTACCCAGATTGTAACGTTTATCGTCTCTCGGTTTTGTTTTATATATTAGCGACGATTAGTATTGTAATTTATTTGAGATGCAAATGACCGTGTCTTTTCCTCTTTCCTTGTTCGTTTTATTTATAGCGACGACTATTAATTTATCGCGAGTGACTGAACCTTGCTTAACACTTATGTTTTAGTACTTTATATTGTATAAATTTGGTGAAAGTAAAAAAGAAACTGTTTTTAACACATATGTTTTAGTACCTTATATTGTTTAAATTTGGTGAAAGTAAAAAAACTGTTTTTAACACATATGTTTTAGTGTTCATTTATTTTATCCCAGTCGTTCGTGTATCGACGATTAGTAATTTATTATGCGATTATATTTTTCTTCGTTTTTACTCCTTTTTAATAAAAAAAAAAAATCTTTTTCTAAATCTAGATCGTTAGCGACAACATCCTCCCCTCCCTATCCGTCTAATCGATGGTACCCAGATTGTAACGTTTATCGTCTCTGGGTATTTGTTTTATATATTAGCGACGATTAGTATTGTAATTTATTTGAGATGCGAATGAACCGTGTCTTTTCCTCTTTCCTTGTTCGTTTTATTTATAGCGACGACTATTAATTTATCGCGATGTGACTGAACCTTGCGTGCATTTTTTTCCTCAAACGTCTCGTGAATTGATTTTCCTCCTTTGTTGTTTATTTATTTTTTCCGAAACGTTTTCACGAGATTCTTCTTCGTTTTACTCCTCTTGAGAAAAAAATATTTCCCTAAACATTTAGATCGTTGGCGACAACAGCCTCCCCCCCTCCGCGGCCGTCTAATCGATGGTGTCCAATTACGTTCGAATCGCGATCAGACGCTTATCGTCTCTCGGTTGTGAGTGAGTCACCTCGCTTTTTCTTTGTTCTCTCAACTTCTCGATAATGTTGTTCTGGCGCATCGTTATCCTCGCGATTTACGTCGTTGCGGTGAACTGCGAATTTAACGCTAGTGATACTAAAGCGGTGGTCCATTATTTGAAAAAATATGGCTATTTGCAGGAGAATGCGCAAAAGTTTTCAGCAGGCGACGATACGACTGCGGCTATGAAACGAGCTATCGTGTGGTTTCAGAGATATTATAATTTGCCCGGCAACGGTGAATTGAATGAGCCAACCTGCAATTGATGAACAACCCCGCTGCGGTGTCGAGGACATGTCGGAGCGCTCGATTGGTCCACTCTCGCAGAAATGGCCTAAAACATATCTCACGTGGAACTTTCACGGGGCGACGGGGGATCAACTGACAACAGCTCAAGCCGCGTTCGATCTATGGGCGGCGAATTCGTCGTTGACGTTCGCGCGTGATATACAGAATCCAAACATTCTGATATCATTTCGCGATGGCTTTCACCCGTTTCTCATTCCCCGATATGGAATGTGTACGGATTCGATGGACGGCCCCAACGGAGTAGTCGCTCACGCGTATTTCCTACTGGAGATATTGACTATGTCTCGGAGATACACATGGACAACGCGGAACGATGGCACATAACTCTGGACAAGAATCCTCCGGGAACTTACCATATGCTTCAAACGCTCACGCACGAGATCGGTCACGCTCTAGGATTAAGGCATAGTCCGAACGGGGATTCAGTGATGTTTGCATTCGTGCCAAAGAAATCTTTTCCCACCAAATTAAGCTATGAGGATATTCTTACCATCCAACATCTTTACGGTCTTAACGTTTACTTTCCGGTTTCCATGCCGATTACGACAACGATCGCGCCGATGACCACGACTACGAGGGCGACGACTACGAGGGCGACGATACGAGGGCGACGACTACGAGAGCGACGACGGTAGCCACCACGATCGCGACTGATACGAAATTCTCGAAAGACGACGTCGAGACGGATCTGTGCGCCTTACAACGCGTGGATCACGTGTTGGTATTTAACAGTCGAATTTACGTCGTGCATAAGCGACACGTATGGTCGATCGATATAAATGGAAAGACCTACAGGAAACCGTTTTTGTTGACGAATTATATTAATTATCTCCCCGTAAATTTCACACTTTCGGCTGCCTATCAAGCGCCGTCGGGCGATCTCGTGCTGTTTGTGGACAATAAGGTATACCTGGTGAATTACCCGAGTTTAGCGCTGGTACCAACCTGGCCGCGATATCTCTCCGAGCTTGGATTTCCAGCGAACGCGAGGATCAACGCCGCGGTGAATACCAACCGAGGACGAACCTTCGTGATATACGACGATCAGTTTGCGGCCGAGATGAACGAGTGTTCGATGAAAGCCTCCCAATATTTCTCGATTCAAGCGATATTTCCCGGAATACCGTCCGGTATTTCAACGGCCTTCCGATTTATCGATGGGAATCTTTACTTTTTCAGCAAACGACAATTCTACAAATTTAACGAATTTACGAAAGCTGTAACAACCATCGGCGGATTTGAACCGGAGATGCTCGGTGTGACTTGTCCGAGGGACGGGCTGTTGCTAGAGCTGCGAAATCTCCTGAGTCGATTCGTTCGAATTGACGCACTGATGAGTAACCGTGACGATACTCTCGATGATATTGAAGAGGAAAAGAGCGAGTCGACGGTGTAAAAAAAAAAACAAGTATTATAATTATCATACAATTATCCGGAGAGTCCGAGGATGTTGAAGAGGAAAGAGCGAGTCGACGGTGTAAAGAAGTATTGTAAATTATCATAAAATTATCCGGAGAGGGGAATGACGTGTTTCTTTTAAGTCGACACCCTGTCACACGAGCGTTTATTCTTGTGCGGTCCACCTACCGCGCGCAAACGATCAGACGCATAGAAAGATACGCTGAGAAAAGAGAGAGAGAGGTATTCGACATTGCGCGCTCATCAGCAGCAGGAGCAGCATTTCGATAAATCACCGCCGTCACCGCCGTCACCGCAGCCACCGCAGCCACTGTTGCAGGTAATGCTAACGCAACCATCCCCGCCGCTGCAACATCACTTTGACGACGATCGTGAGAACGCTATCTGCGACGATGGAACAAATTGGAAAAAAAAAGAAGGAACGACGAGCGATCGGTGACGACGACGCTGCCGCCGAATATTGAGCATGTCTATCCAACTTCGAGCAACAGCGGCAATAACAGTGAAAGAAACGCGTAAGTTGACATTGACACTGACTAGCGTATCCCGCCAAGTATGTAGGTATTTATACACATTGTATTTTACAGATATGACAACGGCAACCGCGCGACAAAATGGATAGCCAATATCGCGCGTTATCGTATCCGTATCTTGGGAAGGAGATACTCGTTGACCAAAACGTTCTACAAATTCATAGACGTCGGTATCGCCGTTAGATTTCCGTCTCGCGTGGACATCATCATAGGGGATTATCATGGCAAGGAGATCAATCTCTCGCCCGACGCATGGAGTCGACTCATGGATGAAAAACACGCCATAATGTCGCACCTGCGGCGCAGCAGCAGCGGCGGCGGTAGGTGCAACAACGACGACGAGAATACGCGCAATCAAGCCTCCAGAACCATCGTCGCAGCAGGTTTGACGTTACGATTTGGAAGACTCAACAGTTTGCCGATCCTGCGTCTGGACACGCTCAAGACTCGTATCGTCCTGTCGATGAATACCGTGCTCGCTATGTTCGACCTTGAGCACTGCATAAATTTTATAGCGGCTACGCTGTGCCAGATAACCGACAAGGTCGACGCGAAACTGTCCCGTTTTGTCGCTATCGCATCCACGGTTCCGGACCCTGCGAACGTGCCACGTGTGATACGCGAGAGCGAATTTTTGATCGCACTGACATCGTCGACTGCGAGTTGATAGCTTTATGTTTTGGAATGGCTGAAAAGTTGTAATTCTCTCTCACCACTCCCCCCCGATACGAATAAACCTATCTAAAAAAGCATTTCAATAAATAACAATTACACAATTTATACAATTCACATTTTTGATATTCTTTATTATTTTACCATTTCCCATTATGTGTACAGAGAGACATTCTTTTTTTACTCTAGGCTACAAATCTCATATCTGTGGCGTATATGTATGTAGATAGATGTATGTAGATAGATGTATTCCACCACCATCGCCGCCGCCCGATCTTCGACGACACGATCGATCTGTAACGCGAGCAACTGTATTAGTTTTTACGAAATTATTCACATATTCTCACATTATACGTACCTAAATGTCACCCTGACCGCCGTAGTAGTGAAGATTCTTAGTCTCTTTCACGATTCCCGGAATAGTCGACATATCCGTCGCCACCTGATCCAATAATTCTCGCAACAATTGTCCCTTGCGGTCCGTCATCGAGGAGGAGATAAAGAATTGACTTCTCAGTTTCGCGTGCCTCCACCATTGACGCTTGTCAACGTTTACTACGTCCTTGAAATCGTACAGGTCCAAGCGTACCAATTGATGTCCGCTCTCTCCGGGTGATCTCATAGTCTCCATTCGCCCATTATTTAATCTAGATACGTACTGCTGAATATATTTGACATGAAAATCGGGGGCCAGATCAAACAATGCGTCAAGTCCGCGTCCCCTTGTCCACCGCTTCCTCCTTATCATCACTATCATTCCGCTTCTTTCTCTTCTTATCCTCTTTTTCCTCCGCCGTCGAGGTTATCGCCGTCGCTGTCGCTGTCGCTGTCGCTACCTCTTTCTCCTTCATCCTTTTAATGCGTAGATCCAATGAGGCGTCATCATTTTCGCAAACGTTTTCACCGTTGCCGTCGTTGCCGTCGTTGTCGTCACCGTTGTCGTCGTCGTCGTCGTCGTCGTCGTCGTCGTCCTCGTCGTCGTCGTTGTTATTGTCGTGATTGGTCACGACGGGAACCTTGCGCGACGCGGAAATCTGCCTCGCCGCTCCGAGCGGTAAACTGGCGATATATGTTTTATAATGTATCACCAATTCGGTGTAAGTTTCCACATTCATAGTGTTCTTCGTAAAGCACTCGTAGATTGGATCAGGAATTTGGGCGCGAATAAATCTATGCATCTCATCGGCGGTACTAGTAGGGTTCAATGAGCCTTTGTCGAGCCACAACTGGTAGAGATCCTTCAGAGCTTTTCGCATGCCACGTGCATCGAAATTAGTTATTGTTTTCGAACTCTCAGCGGACTTCATCATACTCAAACTGACTAGTAATAATCTTAGGTTGCGCGTCGCTGTCCAAGAGGGATTCCATATGTTATACAATAAGTCAAGGAGGTTAAAATGAGTGCCGATTTCATTCGTTTTCTTCTTTTCCTTAGCAGTCGAAAACGGCGCTTCCATAAGCAACATTACCTCCAAATCTTCCTGAGAGGGCTGAGATTCCACATTTTTCTTACTCATCTTGACGTACACTTGCGCGATTTTTTTTGAGAGAAAAAAACGGTACTTTGTGGTTCTCGATATTCCGACTTCTGACATCGAGCTGGTCTCGTCTCGCACTTATATATATGTACTTATATGTTTATGCATATACCACCGACTCTTGTCATAAGTAAAACCATTATGTAATTTTAAGGTGCGCCTAATTGTAAGTTTTTTATTCCTTCTCAAAACAGTCATCGCTTTAAGTTTTTAATTTCTTCCCCACATCATCGCGTAGTTTCCCACGAAACGCTCGAGGCTTCGAGGTGTGCCAAACCGCGACGCTTTTATTTAAGTTTTTAATTTCTTCCCCACATCATCGCGTAGTTTCCCGCGAGACGCTCGAGGCTTCGAGGTGTGCCAACCGCGACGCCGATGATGAAATCACAACACTCCCCCTTCCCACACAATTGTTATTCCTTTCAAACATTCGTCGCATAAATGTTTTATTTCTAATTCCAAACGACGCTTTTATTTTAAGTTTTTAATTTCTTTCCAAATGTCATCGCGTTTCCGCGAAACGCTCGAGGCTTCGAGGTGTGCCAAACCGCGACGCCGATGATGAAATCACAACACTCCCCCTTCCCACACAATTGTTATTCCTTTCAAACATTCGTCGCATAAATGTTTTTTTTCTAATTCCAAACGACGCTTTTATTTTAAGTTTTTAATTTCTTCCAAATGTCATCGCGTTTCCGCGAAACGCTCGTGGCTTCGAGGTGTGGCAAAACTTCGCGACGTCGATGATGTAATCACAACACTCCCCCGCACAAACTAGTATGGGCCGGTATTCATAGTAGGATCATATATTTTTGAAGACCGTCTTAAGTATTTTCTTACGATGTCATGAACCAATCACAGAGCCGTTGCTTAAGACTATCTTGAAATACGTTTCGACTATGAATGCTGACCCCTACGACCTTTTTTTTAAAAATCGTAGGACATAAAAAATGCGATGGGCGCATGTGTACTAGGGGGGTTCTGCCCCACAGGGAATTTTGGCTTACATGCAACCTAAACCGGTATTCATAGTCAGATCTTATTTCAAGACCGTCTTAAGTAATGTCTTAGATGCTAATACGGCTCTGTGATTGGTTTATAACATCTTACGATTGTCCTTACGACGGTCTTACTTCATATTTAAATCTTATTTCAAGACCCTTCTTAAGTACTGTCTTACGACGCTACTACGGCTCTGTGATTGGTTCATAACATCTTACGATTGTGCTTAAGACAGTCTTATTGCGTGGCGTCATCTGTCGAGCCTACTGAACTAGCTCCACGCTTAATGCGTCGTGCGTGGCGTCATCTGTTGCACGATGCTGTCACTACGCGCTTCCCCCCTCACACCGAGCCCCTGACGGCTGAGTTTAATCCCGTCCGAGGTAAATCCCGTCTTGGTCTGCTACTGACGTCCTACCGGTGGGCTTAGCCTCGCGAGGGGCGGCCCAACTAATATCCCGTCGCGGTGCTCTTTACTGAGTGTCGAGTCGGGCCGGTACGTTTACTTTGAACAAATTAGAGTGCTTAAAGCAGGCTATCCTCGCCTGAATACTGCGTGCATGGAATAATGGAATAGGACCTCGGTTCTATTTTGTTGGTTTTCGGAACCCCGAGGTAATGATTAATAGGGACAGATGGGGGCATTCGTATTGCGACGTTAGAGGTGAAATTCTTGGATCGTCGCAAGACGGACAGAAGCGAAAGCATTTGCCAAAAATGTTTTCATTAATCAAGAACGAAAGTTAGAGGTTCGAAGGCGATCAGATACCGCCCTAGTTCTAACCATAAACGATGCCAGCTAGCGATCCGCCGAAGTTCCTCCGATGACTCGGCGGGCAGCTTCCGGGAAACCAAAGCTTTTGGGTTCCGGGGGAAGTATGGTTGCAAAGCTGAAACTTAAAGGAATTGACGGAAGGGCACCACCAGGAGTGGAGCCTGCGGCTTAATTTGACTCAACACGGGAAACCTCACCAGGCCCAGACACCGGAAGGATTGACAGATTGATAGCTCTTTCTTGATTCGGTGGGTGGTGGTGCATGGCCGTTCTTAGTTGGTGGAGCGATTTGTCTGGTTAATTCCGATAACGAACGAGACTCTAGCCTGCTAAATAGGCGTACCTTATGGTATCTCGAAGGCCCCCGGCTTCGGCCGGCGGGTTTTTACTACCAACGTACAAACAAATCTTCTTAGAGGGACAGGCGGCTTCTAGCCGCACGAGATTGAGCAATAACAGGTCTGTGATGCCCTTAGATGTTCTGGGCCGCACGCGCGCTACACTGAAGGAATCAGCGTGTGTTCCCTGGCCGAAAGGCCCGGGTAACCCGCTGAACCTCCTTCGTGCTAGGGATTGGGGCTTGCAATTGTTCCCCATGAACGAGGAATTCCCAGTAAGCGCGAGTCATAAGCTCGCGTTGATTACGTCCCTGCCCTTTGTACACACCGCCCGTCGCTACTACCGATTGAATGATTTAGTGAGGTCTTCGGACTGGTGCGCGGCAATGCGTCGGCATTGCCGATGTTGCCGGGAAGATGACCAAACTTGATCATTTAGAGGAAGTAAAAGTCGTAACAAGGTTTCCGTAGGTGAACCTGCGGAAGGATCATTAACGTTACGGAGGTCCTGCTCTGTGCGAGTCGAGAGACTTGGTGCAGCAGTCGGAGACTGAAAGTACACATTTATAACACAGAGAGACCTGACGCAGAGTCAAAGATCCGTGAGAGCGCATTCTCCGAGCGCGCTTCTCTCGTGTTTGCGCGCCGTAGCCGCCTGCGTTCCGCTCAACGCGCTCATCGCGCCGAGAGTCGTGACACGCGCGCGCTTCGCGCTGCGAACGAAACGCCGCAATGGATGTCTGAGTATTGAGCCCTGCCTTTGAAAATTGGCAGCGGTTAATCGGGACGATCGGGAGCGAGGCGCTTTTAGCGCTTACCGGTGGTAACCTATGCCGCGCGGCACCTTCGTGCGCGCTGAAGGGCCGGAGAGACACACTACCACATGTGTGAACCTCTCCGCGCCCGATGGTTTTTCAAAGACTTTCGCCCCGGCTCTCGCGAAGCGAGAGACGCTCCGTTCGACCGACAATCTCATTGTGCATCCCCATTGTGCCGTAGCCCCCGTTAAAGGGGCGGCGGTCCGCGCGTGCTCGGACGCGCGGCCAGGCTGATCTTAGGGCCAATCCCGATCTCCTCCGTGCTCTGCTCACAGAGCGAGCCGAGGAACGGGGCTAGACGCATACGGAATGTTTGAAAGCGTCGTGAACGCAAAGTAAACGATTACCCTGAACGGTGGATCACTTGGCTCGTGGGTCGATGAAGAACGCAGCTAATTGCGCGTCAACTTGTGAACTGCAGGACACATGAACATCGACATTTCGAACGCACATTGCGGTCCACGGATACAATTCCCGGACCACGCCTGGCTGAGGGTCGTTTTAGTACCAACATACTGCTTGCGCCCTCGCGTGTACGGTGGCTACGGCGTCTATATCAGGCGATTCTATGTAGCCCCGACGCGCGTACGGGCGTACGAGCGATCGTTGGACGTTCGCCTAGCTGTGCGAGACCTCCTCGCACCGCGAGAGAGTCCGTCTCCCCTAGGCGTCGTCCGAAATGACAGGGAAGGATGACTGTGGTGAGCGTTAACTAGAGATACGCGCGCCGCCGCCCGGAGACGATACACTCAGAACTCGGAGAAGTAGGAGAGAGCGCGCGCCGTGCGCGTGCGAGTGAAGCCCTTATTGCTCGTGGC
>JASTWQ010000659.1:57500-62500 GCA_035220615.1 Leptothorax acervorum | reverse complement strand
TTTCCGTGCGTTAGCGCGACCGGAGATCACGACGGCGAAAGCAACACGCCGCGCCTGGACTTAGAAAATTTTCGCTCCTGCGGCACCGGAGGTAACGACCGTGATTGAGAGTCTCATTACAAGTACCCTAATTAACGGTCATACACTTGTCGTTTTGCTACGGTTTGGCGTCTTGTCACCTCTCGAAGCCGTCCCCGTAGTGTCGATTCGCGTTTCCGTGCGTTAGCGCGACCGGAGATCAAGACGGCGAAAGCAACACGCCGCGCCTGGACTTAGAAAATTTTCGCTCCTGCGGCACCGGAGGTAACGACCGTGATTGAGAGTCTCATTACAAGTACCCTAATTAACGGTCATACATATGTCGTTTTGCTACGGTTTGGCGTCTTGTCACCTCTCGAAGCCGTCCCCGTAGTGTCGATTCGCGTTTCCGTGCGTTAGCGCGACCGGAGATCAAGACGGCGAAAGCAACACGCCGCGCCTGGACTTAGAAAATTTTCGCTCCTGCGGCACCGGAGGTAACGACCGTGATTGAGAGTCTCATTACAAGTACCCTAATTAACGGTCATACACTTGTCGTTTTGCTACGGTTTGGCGTCTTGTCACCTCTCGAAGCCGTCCCCGTAGTGTCGATTCGCGTTTCCGTGCGTTAGCGCGACCGGAGATCAAGACGGCGAAAGCAACACGCCGCGCCTGGACTTAGAAAATTTTCGCTCCTGCGGCACCGGAGGTAACGACCGTGATTGAGAGTCTCATTACAAGTACCCTAATTAACGGTCATACACTATGTCGTTTTGCTACGGTTTGGCGTCTTGTCACCTCTCGAAGCCGTCCCCGTAGTGTCGATTCGCGTTTCCGTGCGTTAGCGCGACCGGAGATCAAGACGGCGAAAGCAACACGCCGCGCCTGGACTTAGAAAATTTTCGCTCCTGCGGCACCGGAGGTAACGACCGTGATTGAGAGTCTCATTACAAGTACCCTAATTAACGGTCATACACTTGTCGTTTTGCTACGGTTTGGCGTCTTGTCACCTCTCGAAGCCGTCCCCGTAGTGTCGATTCGCGTTTCCGTGCGTTAGCGCGACCGGAGATCAAGACGGCGAAAGCAACACGCCGCGCCTGGACTTAGAAAATTTTCGCTCCTGCGGCACCGGAGGTAACGACCGTGATTGAGAGTCTCATTACAAGTACCCTAATTAACGGTCATACACTTGTCGTTTTGCTACGGTTTGGCGTCTTGTCACCTCTCGAAGCCGTCCCCGTAGTGTCGATTCGCGTTTCCGTGCGTTAGCGCGACCGGAGATCAAGACGGCGAAAGCAACACGCCGCGCCTGGACTTAGAAAATTTTCGCTCCTGCGGCACCGGAGGTAACGACCGTGATTGAGAGTCTCATTACAAGTACCCTAATTAACGGTCATACACTTGTCGTTTTGCTACGGTTTGGCGTCTTGTCACCTCTCGAAGCCGTCCCCGTAGTGTCGATTCGCGTTTCCGTGCGTTAGCGCGACCGGAGATCAAGACGGCGAAAGCAACACGCCGCGCCTGGACTTAGAAAATTTTCGCTCCTGCGGCACCGGAGGTAACGACCGTGATTGAGAGTCTCATTACAAGTACCCTAATTAACGGTCATACACTTGTCGTTTTGCTACGGTTTGGCGTCTTGTCACCTCTCGAAGCCGTCCCCGTAGTGTCGATTCGCGTTTCCGTGCGTTAGCGCGACCGGAGATCAAGACGGCGAAAGCAACACGCCGCGCCTGGACTTAGAAAATTTTCGCTCCTGCGGCACCGGAGGTAACGACCGTGATTGAGAGTCTCATTACAAGTACCCTAATTAACGGTCATACACTTGTCGTTTTGCTACGGTTTGGCGTCTTGTCACCTCTCGAAGCCGTCCCCGTAGTGTCGATTCGCGTTTCCGTGCGTTAGCGCGACCGGAGATCAAGACGGCGAAAGCAACACGCCGCGCCTGGACTTAGAAAATTTTCGCTCCTGCGGCACCGGAGGTAACGACCGTGATTGAGAGTCTCATTACAAGTACCCTAATTAACGGTCATACACTTGTCGTTTTGCTACGGTTTGGCGTCTTGTCACCTCTCGAAGCCGTCCCCGTAGTGTCGATTCGCGTTTCCGTGCGTTAGCGCGACCGGAGATCAAGACGGCGAAAGCAACACGCCGCGCCTGGACTTAGAAAATTTTCGCTCCTGCGGCACCGGAGGTAACGACCGTGATTGAGAGTCTCATTACAAGTACCCTAATTAACGGTCATACACTTGTCGTTTTGCTACGGTTTGGCGTCTTGTCACCTCTCGAAGCCGTCCCCGTAGTGTCGATTCGCGTTTCCGTGCGTTAGCGCGACCGGAGATCACGACGGCGAAAGCAACACGCCGCGCCTGGACTTAGAAAATTTTCGCTCCTGCGGCACCGGAGGTAACGACCGTGATTGAGAGTCTCATTACAAGTACCCTAATTAACGGTCATACACTTGTCGTTTTGCTACGGTTTGGCGTCTTGTCACCTCTCGAAGCCGTCCCCGTAGTGTCGATTCGCGTTTCCGTGCGTTAGCGCGACCGGAGATCACGACGGCGAAAGCAACACGCCGCGCCTGGACTTAGAAAATTTTCGCTCCTGCGGCACCGGAGGTAACGACCGTGATTGAGAGTCTCATTACAAGTACCCTAATTAACGGTCATACACTATGTCGTTTTGCTACGGTTTGGCGTCTTGTCACCTCTCGAAGCCGTCCCCGTAGTGTCGATTCGCGTTTCCGTGCGTTAGCGCGACCGGAGATCACAGACGGCGAAAGCAACACGCCGCGCCTGGACTTAGAAAATTTTCGCTCCTGCGGCACCGGAGGTAACGACCGTGATTGAGAGTCTCATTACAAGTACCCTAATTAACGGTCATACACTTGTCGTTTTGCTACGGTTTGGCGTCTTGTCACCTCTCGAAGCCGTCCCCGTAGTGTCGATTCGCGTTTCCGTGCGTTAGCGCGACCGGAGATCACAGACGGCGAAAGCAACACGCCGCGCCTGGACTTAGAAAATTTTCGCTCCTGCGGCACCGGAGGTAACGACCGTGATTGAGAGTCTCATTACAAGTACCCTAATTAACGGTCATACACTTGTCGTTTTGCTACGGTTTGGCGTCTTGTCACCTCTCGAAGCCGTCCCCGTAGTGTCGATTCGCGTTTCCGTGCGTTAGCGCGACCGGAGATCAAGACGGCGAAAGCAACACGCCGCGCCTGGACTTAGAAAATTTTCGCTCCTGCGGCACCGGAGGTAACGACCGTGATTGAGAGTCTCATTACAAGTACCCTAATTAACGGTCATACACTTGTCGTTTTGCTACGGTTTGGCGTCTTGTCACCTCTCGAAGCCGTCCCCGTAGTGTCGATTCGCGTTTCCGTGCGTTAGCGCGACCGGAGATCAAGACGGCGAAAGCAACACGCCGCGCCTGGACTTAGAAAATTTTCGCTCTTGCGGCACCGGAGGTAACGACCGTGATTGAGAGTCTCATTACAAGTACCCTAATTAACGGTCATACACTTGTCGTTTTGCTACGGTTTGGCGTCTTGTCACCTCTCGAAGCCGTCCCCGTAGTGTCGATTCGCGTTTCCGTGCGTTAGCGCGACCGGAGATCAAGACGGCGAAAGCAACACGCCGCGCCTGGACTTAGAAAATTTTCGCTCCTGCGGCACCGGAGGTAACGACCGTGATTGAGAGTCTCATTACAAGTACCCTAATTAACGGTCATACACTATGTCGTTTTGCTACGGTTTGGCGTCTTGTCACCTCTCGGAAGCCGTCCCCGTAGTGTCGATTCGCGTTTCCGTGCGTTAGCGCGACCGGAGATCACAACGGCGAAAGCAACACGCCGCGCCTGGACTTAGAAAATTTTCGCTCTTGCGGCACCGGAGGTAACGACCGTGATTGAGAGTCTCATTACAAGTACCCTAATTAACGGTCATACACTTGTCAGTTTTGCTTACGGTTTGGCGTCTTGTCACCTCTCGACGCCGTCTCCGTAGTGTCGATTCGCGTTTCCGTGCGTAAGCGCGACCGGAGATCACGACGGCGAAAGCAACACGCCGGGCCTGGACTTAGAAAATTCTCGCTCTTGCGGCGCCGGAGGTAACGACCGCGATTGCGTTTCATTACAAGTACCCTAATTAACGGTCATACACTTGTCGCTTTGCTTCGGTTTGACGTCTTGTCATATCCCGACGTCGCCCTCGGAGTCGCAGTTCGCATGTCCGTGCTTTCGCGCGACCGGAGATCACGACGGCGAAGGCCGCTCTCAGCGGCCAAGTCCCGATGGTCTCGGTATTTCGCCGCCGGCGCCCATAAGCGGCCGTGCGTAGGACCGTGCGTCGCCGACCGCCCGTCCGGCCGGTTGGGTACTATAAGAGGTGCGGTGCGCTCGGCGAGCCGAGCGACACGAGCGATACGTACGGTCGTGCGGACGCGTTTCTCGCGTATCGTACGTTCCGTAAGGAATGTTTTAACGCTCTTACGATGGAAACCACGAAATGATGGAAGCACGTACGGGATCGTTCTTCTTACGAAGTCGACTCGTCGCTTCTGGGATATGCGTGCCGTAGAGGCACAAAACGACGGTATTATACTCGTCGTCGGCGGGAACGCTCGTTCGCCCCGACCATGCCGTTCGCTCACGCGCTCGCACCGTCGATCGCACCGTAAACAAATTTTGTTTCACGAACACAGCATTGCCACGAGTCGGTGTCGAAAGACCGAATGGCTCATATGTGGCGCGCACATAGTGTTGGACGCGCGATCTTCCCTCGTTCTCAGACGAACGTGATCGGATGTATCGTCGCGCTTACTGAACATCAACTCCACGGATACGAGTGGTGGAAGGAAATCTTCGCGATTTCGCTTCCCGCTTACTTGTACGCCTTAGCGAAATTTTTCAGCCGGTGATGCCTGAACGGGCTACCACCGGTTGTGACAAAGTTCCTCGACGTCTCAGCATCGCTTCGTCGA
>JASTWQ010000659.1:10000-47500 GCA_035220615.1 Leptothorax acervorum | reverse complement strand
GGGACTTAGAATAATTTCGCACGAGTCCCGCCGGAGGTACCGACGGCGAAAGCAACACGCCGCACGCGGACTTAGTCTCGCGTGCGACGAAAGCAACACGCCGCGCGAGCAGGCGTGGGACTTAGAATAATTTCGCACGAGTCCCGCCGGAGGTACCGACGGCGAAAGCAACACGCCGCACGCGGACTTAGTCTCGCGTGCGACGAAAGCAACACGCCGCGCGAGCAGGCGTGGGACTTAGAATAATTTCGCACGAGTCCCGCCGGAGGTACCGACGGCGAAAGCAACACGCCGCACGCGGACTTAGTCTCGCGTGCGACGAAAGCAACACGCCGCGCGAGCAGGCGTGGGACTTAGAATAATTTCGCACGAGTCCCGCCGGAGGTACCGACGGCGAAAGCAACACGCCGCACGCGGACTTAGTCTCGCGTGCGACGAAAGCAACACGCCGCGCGAGCAGGCGTGGGACTTAGAATAATTTCGCACGAGTCCCGCCGGAGGTACCGACGGCGAAAGCAACACGCCGCACGCGGACTTTGACTTTTGTCTCTCTAGAGAGGTGCCGGAGGTACCGACGGCAAAGCAACACGCCGCGTGGGGACTTTGAATATTCTCGCTCTTTCGACGCCGGACGTAACGACCGTGATTGAGAGTCTCATTACGAGTACTTTAATTAACGGTCATACACTTGTCGTTTCGCTTCGGTTTGACGTCTTGTCATATCCCGACGTCGCCGTCGAAGTCGCAATTCGCATGTCCGTGCGTTAGCGCGATCGGAGATCAAGACGGCGAAAGCAACACGCCGCGCCTGGACTTAGAAAATTTTCGCTCCTGCGGCACCGGAGGTAACGACCGTGATTGAGAGTCTCATTACAAGTACCCTAATTAACGGTCATACACTTGTCGTTTTGCTACGGTTTGGCGTCTTGTCACCTCTCGAAGCCGTCCCCGTAGTGTCGATTCGCGTTTCCGTGCGTTAGCGCGACCGGAGATCAAGACGGCGAAAGCAACACGCCGCGCCTGGACTTAGAAAATTTTCGCTCCTGCGGCACCGGAGGTAACGACCGTGATTGAGAGTCTCATTACAAGTACCCTAATTAACGGTCATACACTTGTCGTTTTGCTACGGTTTGGCGTCTTGTCACCTCTCGAAGCCGTCCCCGTAGTGTCGATTCGCGTTTCCGTGCGTTAGCGCGACCGGAGATCAAGACGGCGAAAGCAACACGCCGCGCCTGGACTTAGAAAATTTTCGCTCCTGCGGCACCGGAGGTAACGACCGTGATTGAGAGTCTCATTACAAGTACCCTAATTAACGGTCATACACTTGTCGTTTTGCTACGGTTTGGCGTCTTGTCACCTCTCGAAGCCGTCCCCGTAGTGTCGATTCGCGTTTCCGTGCGTTAGCGCGACCGGAGATCAAGACGGCGAAAGCAACACGCCGCGCCTGGACTTAGAAAATTTTCGCTCCTGCGGCACCGGAGGTAACGACCGTGATTGAGAGTCTCATTACAAGTACCCTAATTAACGGTCATACACTTGTCGTTTTGCTACGGTTTGGCGTCTTGTCACCTCTCGAAGCCGTCCCCGTAGTGTCGATTCGCGTTTCCGTGCGTTAGCGCGACCGGAGATCAAGACGGCGAAAGCAACACGCCGCGCCTGGACTTAGAAAATTTTCGCTCCTGCGGCACCGGAGGTAACGACCGTGATTGAGAGTCTCATTACAAGTACCCTAATTAACGGTCATACACTTGTCGTTTTGCTACGGTTTGGCGTCTTGTCACCTCTCGGAAGCCGTCCCCGTAGTGTCGATTCGCGTTTCCGTGCGTTAGCGCGACCGGAGATCAAGACGGCGAAAGCAACACGCCGCGCCTGGACTTAGAAAATTTTCGCTCTTGCGGCACCGGAGGTAACGACCGTGATTGAGAGTCTCATTACAAGTACCCTAATTAACGGTCATACACTTGTCGTTTGCTACGGTTTGGCGTCTTGTCACCTCTCGAAGCCGTCCCCGTAGTGTCGATTCGCGTTTCCGTGCGTTAGCGCGACCGGAGATCAAGACGGCGAAAGCAACACGCCGCGCCTGGACTTAGAAAATTTTCGCTCCTGCGGCACCGGAGGTAACGACCGTGATTGAGAGTCTCATTACAAGTACCCTAATTAACGGTCATACACTTGTCGTTTTGCTACGGTTTGGCGTCTTGTCACCTCTCGAAGCCGTCCCCGTAGTGTCGATTCGCGTTTCCGTGCGTTAGCGCGACCGGAGATCAAGACGGCGAAAGCAACACGCCGCGCCTGGACTTAGAAAATTTTCGCTCCTGCGGCACCGGAGGTAACGACCGTGATTGAGAGTCTCATTACAAGTACCCTAATTAACGGTCATACACTTGTCGTTTTGCTTACGGTTTGGCGTCTTGTCACCTCTCGAAGCCGTCCCCGTAGTGTCGATTCGCGTTTCCGTGCGTTAGCGCGACCGGAGATCAAGACGGCGAAAGCAACACGCCGCGCCTGGACTTAGAAAATTTTCGCTCCTGCGGCACCGGAGGTAACGACCGTGATTGAGAGTCTCATTACAAGTACCCTAATTAACGGTCATACACTATGTCGTTTTGCTACGGTTTGGCGTCTTGTCACCTCTCGAAGCCGTCCCGTAGTGTCGATTCGCGTTTTCCGTGCGTTAGCGCGACCGGAGATCACGACGGCGAAAGCAACACGCCGCGCCTGGACTTAGAAAATTTTCGCTCTTGCGGCACCGGAGGTAACGACCGTGATTGAGAGTCTCATTACAAGTACCCTAATTAACGGTCATACACTTGTCGATTTTGCTTCGGTTTGGCGTCTTGTCACCTCTCGACGCCGTCCCCGTAGTGTCGATTCGCGTTTTCCGTGCGTTAAGCGCGACCGGAGATCACGACGGCGAAAGCAACACGCCGCGCCTGGACTTAGAAAATTCTTCGCTCTTGCGGCGCCGGAGGTAACGACCGTGATTGAGAGTCTCATTACAAGTACCCTAATTAACGGTCATACACTTGTCGTTTGCTACGGTTGGCGTCTTGTCACCTCTCGAAGCCGTCCCGTAGTGTCGATTTCGCGTTTCCAGTGCGTTAGCGCGACCGGAGATCACGACCGGCGAAGCAACACGCCGCGCCTGGACTTAGAAAATTCTTCGCTCCTGCGGCACCGGAGGTAACGACCGTGATTGGAGTTCATTACAAGTACCCTAATTAACGGTCATACATATGTCGTTTTGCTACGGTTTGGCGTCTGTCACCCTCTGGAAGCCGTCCCCGTAGTGTCGATTCGCGTTCCGTGCGTTAGCGCGACCGGAGATCAAGACGGCGAAAGCAACACGCCGCGCCTGGACTTAGAAAATTTTCGCTCCTGCGGCACCGGAGGTAACGACCGTGATTGAGAGTCTCATTACAAGTACCCTAATTAACGGTCATACACTTGTCGTTTTGCTACGGTTTGGCGTCTTGTCACCTCTCGAAGCCGTCCCCGTAGTGTCGATTCGCGTTTCCGTGCGTTAGCGCGACCGGAGATCAAGACGGCGAAAGCAACACGCCGCGCCTGGACTTAGAAAATTTTCGCTCCTGCGGCACCGGAGGTAACGACCGTGATTGAGAGTCTCATTACAAGTACCCTAATTAACGGTCATACACTTGTCGTTTTGCTACGGTTTGGCGTCTTGTCACCTCTCGAAGCCGTCCCCGTAGTGTCGATTCGCGTTTCCGTGCGTTAGCGCGACCGGAGATCAAGACGGCGAAAGCAACACGCCGCGCCTGGACTTAGAAAATTTTCGCTCCTGCGGCACCGGAGGTAACGACCGTGATTGAGAGTCTCATTACAAGTACCCTAATTAACGGTCATACACTTGTCGTTTTGCTACGGTTTGGCGTCTTGTCACCTCTCGAAGCCGTCCCCGTAGTGTCGATTCGCGTTTCCGTGCGTTAGCGCGACCGGAGATCAAGACGGCGAAAGCAACACGCCGCGCCTGGACTTAGAAAATTTTCGCTCCTGCGGCACCGGAGGTAACGACCGTGATTGAGAGTCTCATTACAAGTACCCTAATTAACGGTCATACACTTGTCGTTTTGCTACGGTTTGGCGTCTTGTCACCTCTCGAAGCCGTCCCCGTAGTGTCGATTCGCGTTTCCGTGCGTTAGCGCGACCGGAGATCAAGACGGCGAAAGCAACACGCCGCGCCTGGACTTAGAAAATTTTCGCTCCTGCGGCACCGGAGGTAACGACCGTGATTGAGAGTCTCATTACAAGTACCCTAATTAACGGTCATACACTTGTCGTTTTGCTACGGTTTGGCGTCTTGTCACCTCTCGAAGCCGTCCCCGTAGTGTCGATTCGCGTTTCCGTGCGTTAGCGCGACCGGAGATCAAGACGGCGAAAGCAACACGCCGCGCCTGGACTTAGAAAATTTTCGCTCCTGCGGCACCGGAGGTAACGACCGTGATTGAGAGTCTCATTACAAGTACCCTAATTAACGGTCATACACTTGTCGTTTTGCTACGGTTTGGCGTCTTGTCACCTCTCGAAGCCGTCCCCGTAGTGTCGATTCGCGTTTCCGTGCGTTAGCGCGACCGGAGATCAAGACGGCGAAAGCAACACGCCGCGCCTGGACTTAGAAAATTTTCGCTCCTGCGGCACCGGAGGTAACGACCGTGATTGAGAGTCTCATTACAAGTACCCTAATTAACGGTCATACACTTGTCGTTTTGCTACGGTTTGGCGTCTTGTCACCTCTCGAAGCCGTCCCCGTAGTGTCGATTCGCGTTTCCGTGCGTTAGCGCGACCGGAGATCAAGACGGCGAAAGCAACACGCCGCGCCTGGACTTAGAAAATTTTCGCTCCTGCGGCACCGGAGGTAACGACCGTGATTGAGAGTCTCATTACAAGTACCCTAATTAACGGTCATACACTTGTCGTTTTGCTACGGTTTGGCGTCTTGTCACCTCTCGAAGCCGTCCCCGTAGTGTCGATTCGCGTTTCCGTGCGTTAGCGCGACCGGAGATCAAGACGGCGAAAGCAACACGCCGCGCCTGGACTTAGAAAATTTTCGCTCCTGCGGCACCGGAGGTAACGACCGTGATTGAGAGTCTCATTACAAGTACCCTAATTAACGGTCATACATTGTCGTTTTGCTACGGTTTGGCGTCTTGTCACCTCTCGAAGCCGTCCCCGTAGTGTCGATTCGCGTTTCCGTGCGTTAGCGCGACCGGAGATCAAGACGGCGAAAGCAACACGCCGCGCCTGGACTTAGAAAATTTTCGCTCCTGCGGCACCGGAGGTAACGACCGTGATTGAGAGTCTCATTACAAGTACCCTAATTAACGGTCATACACTTGTCGTTTTGCTACGGTTTGGCGTCTTGTCACCTCTCGAAGCCGTCCCCGTAGTGTCGATTCGCGTTTCCGTGCGTTAGCGCGACCGGAGATCAAGACGGCGAAAGCAACACGCCGCGCCTGGACTTAGAAAATTTTCGCTCCTGCGGCACCGGAGGTAACGACCGTGATTGAGAGTCTCATTACAAGTACCCTAATTAACGGTCATACACTTGTCGTTTTGCTACGGTTTGGCGTCTTGTCACCTCTCGAAGCCGTCCCCGTAGTGTCGATTCGCGTTTCCGTGCGTTAGCGCGACCGGAGATCAAGACGGCGAAAGCAACACGCCGCGCCTGGACTTAGAAAATTTTCGCTCCTGCGGCACCGGAGGTAACGACCGTGATTGAGAGTCTCATTACAAGTACCCTAATTAACGGTCATACACTTGTCGTTTTGCTACGGTTTGGCGTCTTGTCACCTCTCGAAGCCGTCCCCGTAGTGTCGATTCGCGTTTCCGTGCGTTAGCGCGACCGGAGATCAAGACGGCGAAAGCAACACGCCGCGCCTGGACTTAGAAAATTTTCGCTCCTGCGGCACCGGAGGTAACGACCGTGATTGAGAGTCTCATTACAAGTACCCTAATTAACGGTCATACACTTGTCGTTTTGCTACGGTTTGGCGTCTTGTCACCTCTCGAAGCCGTCCCCGTAGTGTCGATTCGCGTTTCCGTGCGTTAGCGCGACCGGAGATCAAGACGGCGAAAGCAACACGCCGCGCCTGGACTTAGAAAATTTTCGCTCCTGCGGCACCGGAGGTAACGACCGTGATTGAGAGTCTCATTACAAGTACCCTAATTAACGGTCATACATTGTCGTTTTGCTACGGTTTGGCGTCTTGTCACCTCTCGAAGCCGTCCCCGTAGTGTCGATTCGCGTTTCCGTGCGTTAGCGCGACCGGAGATCAAGACGGCGAAAGCAACACGCCGCGCCTGGACTTAGAAAATTTTCGCTCTTGCGGCACCGGAGGTAACGACCGTGATTGAGAGTCTCATTACAAGTACCCTAATTAACGGTCATACACTTGTCGTTTTGCTACGGTTTGGCGTCTTGTCACCTCTCGAAGCCGTCCCCGTAGTGTCGATTCGCGTTTCCGTGCGTTAGCGCGACCGGAGATCAAGACGGCGAAAGCAACACGCCGCGCCTGGACTTAGAAAATTTTCGCTCCTGCGGCACCGGAGGTAACGACCGTGATTGAGAGTCTCATTACAAGTACCCTAATTAACGGTCATACACTTGTCGTTTTGCTACGGTTTGGCGTCTTGTCACCTCTCGAAGCCGTCCCCGTAGTGTCGATTCGCGTTTCCGTGCGTTAGCGCGACCGGAGATCAAGACGGCGAAAGCAACACGCCGCGCCTGGACTTAGAAAATTTTCGCTCCTGCGGCACCGGAGGTAACGACCGTGATTGAGAGTCTCATTACAAGTACCCTAATTAACGGTCATACATTGTCGTTTTGCTACGGTTTGGCGTCTTGTCACCTCTCGAAGCCGTCCCCGTAGTGTCGATTCGCGTTTCCGTGCGTTAGCGCGACCGGAGATCAAGACGGCGAAAGCAACACGCCGCGCCTGGACTTAGAAATTTTCGCTCCTGCGGCACCGGAGGTAACGACCGTGATTGAGAGTCTCATTACAAGTACCCTAATTAACGGTCATACACTTGTCGTTTTGCTACGGTTTGGCGTCTTGTCACCTCTCGAAGCCGTCCCCGTAGTGTCGATTCGCGTTTCCGTGCGTTAGCGCGACCGGAGATCAAGACGGCGAAAGCAACACGCCGCGCCTGGACTTAGAAAATTTTCGCTCCTGCGGCACCGGAGGTAACGACCGTGATTGAGAGTCTCATTACAAGTACCCTAATTAACGGTCATACACTTGTCGTTTTGCTACGGTTTGGCGTCTTGTCACCTCTCGAAGCCGTCCCCGTAGTGTCGATTCGCGTTTCCGTGCGTTAGCGCGACCGGAGATCAAGACGGCGAAAGCAACACGCCGCACCGGACTTAGTCTCGCGTGCGACGAAAGCAACACGCCGCGCGAGCAGGCGTGGGACTTAGAATAATTTCGCACGAGTCCAGCCGGAGGTACCGACGGCGAAAGCAACACGCCGCACGCGGACTTAGTCTCGCGTGCGACGAAGCAAACGCCGCCGCGCGAGCAGGCGTGGACTTAGAATAATTTCGCACGAGTCCAGCCGGAGGTACCGACGGCGAAAGCAACACGCCGCACGCGGACTTAGTCTCGCGTGCGACGAAAGCAACACGCCGCGCGAGCAGGCGTGGGACTTAGAATAATTTCGCACGAGTCCCGCCGGAGGTACCGACGGCGAAAGCAACACGCCGCACGCGGACTTAGTCTCGCGTGCGACGAAAGCAACACGCCGCGCGAGCAGGCGTGGGACTTAGAATAATTTCGCACGAGTCCGCCGGAGGTACCGACGGCGAAAGCAACACGCCGCACGCGGACTTAGTCTCGCGTGCGACGAAAGCAACACGCCGCGCGAGCAGGCGTGGGACTTAGAATAATTTCGCACGAGTCCGCCGGAGGTACCGACGGCGAAAGCAACACGCCGCACGCGGACTTAGTCTCGCGTGCGACGAAAGCAACACGCCGCGCGAGCAGGCGTGGGACTTAGAATAATTTCGCACGAGTCCAGCCGGAGGTACCGACGGCGAAAGCAACACGCCGCACGCGGACTTAGTCTCGCGTGCGACGAAAGCAACACGCCGCGCGAGCAGGCGTGGGACTTAGAATAATTTCGCACGAGTCCAGCCGGAGGTACCGACGGCGAAAGCAACACGCCGCACGCGGACTTAGTCTCGCGTGCGACGAAAGCAACACGCCGCGCGAGCAGGCGTGGGACTTAGAATAATTTCGCACGAGTCCAGCCGGAGGTACCGACGGCGAAAGCAACACGCCGCACGCGGACTTAGTCTCGCGTGCGACGAAAGCAACACGCCGCGCGAGCAGGCGTGGGACTTAGAATAATTTCGCACGAGTCCAGCCGGAGGTACCGACGGCGAAAGCAACACGCCGCACGCGGACTTAGTCTCGCGTGCGACGAAAGCAACACGCCGCGCGAGCAGGCGTGGGACTTAGAATAATTTCGCACGAGTCCCGCCGGAGGTACCGACGGCGAAAGCAACACGCCGCACGCGGACTTAGTCTCGCGTGCGACGAAAGCAACACGCCGCGCGAGCAGGCGTGGGACTTAGAATAATTTCGCACGAGTCCCGCCGGAGGTACCGACGGCGAAAGCAACACGCCGCACGCGGACTTAGTCTCGCGTGCGACGAAAGCAACACGCCGCGCGAGCAGGCGTGGGACTTAGAATAATTTCGCACGAGTCCCGCCGGAGGTACCGACGGCGAAAGCAACACGCCGCACGCGGACTTAGTCTCGCGTGCGACGAAAGCAACACGCCGCGCGAGCAGGCGTGGGACTTAGAATAATTTCGCACGAGTCCCGCCGGAGGTACCGACGGCGAAAGCAACACGCCGCACGCGGACTTAGTCTCGCGTGCGACGAAAGCAACACGCGCGCGAGCAGGCGTGGGACTTAGAATAATTTCGCACGAGTCCCGCCGGAGGTACCGACGGCGAAAGCAACACGCCGCACGCGGACTTAGTCTCGCGTGCGACGAAAGCAACACGCCGCGCGAGCAGGCGTGGGACTTAGAATAATTTCGCACGAGTCCAGCCGGAGGTACCGACGGCGAAAGCAACACGCCGCACGCGGACTTAGTCTCGCGTGCGACGAAAGCAACACGCCGCGCGAGCAGGCGTGGGACTTAGAATAATTTCGCACGAGTCCCGCCGGAGGTACCGACGGCGAAAGCAACACGCCGCACGCGGACTTAGTCTCGCGTGCGACGAAAGCAACACGCCGCGCGAGCAGGCGTGGGACTTAGAATAATTTCGCACGAGTCCCGCCGGAGGTACCGACGGCGAAAGCAACACGCCGCACGCGGACTTAGTCTCGCGTGCGACGAAAGCAACACGCCGCGCGAGCAGCGTGGGACTTAGAATAATTTCGCACGAGTCCCGCCGGAGGTACCGACGGCGAAAGCAACACGCCGCACGCGGACTTAGTCTCGCGTGCGACGAAAGCAACACGCCGCGCGAGCAGGCGTGGGACTTAGAATAATTTCGCACGAGTCCCGCCGGAGGTACCGACGGCGAAAGCAACACGCCGCACGCGGACTTAGTCTCGCGTGCGACGAAAGCAACACGCCGCGCGAGCAGGCGTGGGACTTAGAATAATTTCGCACGAGTCCCGCCGGAGGTAACCGACGGCGAAAGCAACACGCCGGCACGCGGACTTAGTCTCGCGTGCGACGAAAGCAACACGCCGCGCGAGCAGGCGTGGGACTTAGAATAATTTCGCACGAGTCCCGCCGGAGGTACCGACGGCGAAAGCAACCGCCGCACGCGGACTTAGTCTCGCGTGCGACGAAAGCAACACGCCGCGCGAGCAGGCGTGGGACTTAGAATAATTTCGCACGAGTCCCCGCCGGAGGTACCGACGGCGAAAGCAACACGCCGCACGCGGACTTAGTCTCGCGTGCGACGAAAGCAACACGCCGCGCGAGCAGGCGTGGGACTTAGAATAATTTCGCACGAGTCCAGCCGGAGGTACCGACGGCGAAAGCAACACGCCGCACGCGGACTTAGTCTCGCGTGCCGACGAAAGCAACACGCCGCGCGAGCAGGCGTGGGACTTAGAATAATTTCGCACGAGTCCCAGCCGGAGGTACCGACGGCGAAAGCAACACGCCGCACGCGGACTTAGTCTCGCGTGCGACGAAAGCAACACGCCGCGCGAGCAGGCGTGGGACTTAGAATAATTTCGCACGAGTCCCGCCGGAGGTACCGACGGCGAAAGCAACACGCCGCACGCGGACTTAGTCTCGCGTGCGACGAAAGCAACACGCCGCGCGAGCAGGCGTGGGACTTAGAATAATTTCGCACGAGTCCAGCCGGAGGTACCGACGGCGAAAGCAACACGCCGCACGCGGACTTAGTCTCGCGTGCGACGAAAGCAACACGCCGCGCGAGCAGGCGTGGGACTTAGAATAATTTCGCACGAGTCCAGCCGGAGGTACCGACGGCGAAAGCAACACGCCGCACGCGGACTTAGTCTCGCGTGCGACGAAAGCAACACGCCGCGCGAGCAGGCGTGGGACTTAGAATAATTTCGCACGAGTCCAGCCGGAGGTACCGACGGCGAAAGCAACACGCCGCACGCGGACTTAGTCTCGCGTGCGACGAAAGCAACACCGCCGCGCGAGCAGGCGTGGGACTTAGAATAATTTCGCACGAGTCCCGCCGGAGGTACCGACGGCGAAAGCAACACGCCGCACGCGGACTTAGTCTCGCGTGCGACGAAAGCAACACGCCGCGCGAGCAGGCGTGGGACTTAGAATAATTTCGCACGAGTCCCGCCGGAGGTACCGACGGCGAAAGCAACACGCCGCACGCGGACTTAGTCTCGCGTGCGACGAAAGCAACACGCCGCGCGAGCAGGCGTGGGACTTAGAATAATTTCGCACGAGTCCAGCCGGAGGTACCGACGGCGAAAGCAACACGCCGCACGCGGACTTAGTCTCGCGTGCGACGAAAGCAACACGCCGCGCGAGCAGGCGTGGGACTTAGAATAATTTCGCACGAGTCCCGCCGGAGGTACCGACGGCGAAAGCAACACGCCGCACGCGGACTTAGTCTCGCGTGCGACGAAAGCAACACGCCGCGCGAGCAGGCCGTGGGACTTAGAATAATTCGCACGAGTCCAGCCGGAGGTACCGACGGCGAAAGCAACACGCCGCACGCGGACTTAGTCTCGCGTGCGACGAAAGCAACACGCCGCGCGAGCAGGCGTGGGACTTAGAATAATTTCGCACGAGTCCCGCCGGAGGTACCGACGGCGAAAGCAACACGCCGCACGCGGACTTAGTCTCGCGTGCGACGAAAGCAACACGCCGCGCGAGCAGGCGTGGGACTTAGAATAATTTCGCACGAGTCCAGCCGGAGGTACCGACGGCGAAAGCAACACGCCGCACGCGGACTTAGTCTCGCGTGCGACGAAAGCAACACGCCGCGCGAGCAGGCGTGGGACTTAGAATAATTTCGCACGAGTCCCGCCGGAGGTACCGACGGCGAAAGCAACACGCCGCACGCGGACTTAGTCTCGCGTGCGACGAAAGCAACACGCCGCGCGAGCAGGCGTGGACTTAGAATAATTTCGCACGAGTCCAGCCGGAGGTACCGACGGCGAAAGCAACACGCCGCACGCGGACTTAGTCTCGCGTGCGACGAAAGCAACACGCCGCGCGAGCAGGCGTGGGACTTAGAATAATTTCGCACGAGTCCCGCCGGAGGTACCGACGGCGAAAGCAACACGCCGCACGCGGACTTAGTCTCGCGTGCGACGAAAGCAACACGCCGCGCGAGCAGGCGTGGGACTTAGAATAATTTCGCACGAGTCCAGCCGGAGGTACCGACGGCGAAAGCAACACGCCGCACGCGGACTTAGTCTCGCGTGCGACGAAAGCAACACGCCGCGCGAGCAGGCGTGGGACTTAGAATAATTTCGCACGAGTCCAGCCGGAGGTACCGACGGCGAAAGCAACACGCCGCACGCGGACTTAGTCTCGCGTGCGACGAAAGCAACACGCCGCGCGAGCAGGCGTGGGACTTAGAATAATTTCGCACGAGTCCCGCCGGAGGTACCGACGGCGAAAGCAACACGCCGCACGCGGACTTAGTCTCGCGTGCGACGAAAGCAACACGCCGCGCGAGCAGGCGTGGGACTTAGAATAATTTCGCACGAGTCCAGCCGGAGGTACCGACGGCGAAAGCAACACGCCGCACGCGGACTTAGTCTCGCGTGCGACGAAAGCAACACGCCGCGCGAGCAGGCGTGGGACTTAGAATAATTTCGCACGAGTCCCGCCGGAGGTACCGACGGCGAAAGCAACACGCCGCACGCGGACTTAGTCTCGCGTGCGACGAAAGCAACACGCCGCGCGAGCAGGCGTGGGACTTAGAATAATTTCGCACGAGTCCAGCCGGAGGTACCGACGGCGAAAGCAACACGCCGCACGCGGACTTAGTCTCGCGTGCGACGAAAGCAACACGCCGCGCGAGCAGGCGTGGGACTTAGAATAATTTCGCACGAGTCCAGCCGGAGGTACCGACGGCGAAAGCAACACGCCGCACGCGGACTTAGTCTCGCGTGCGACGAAAGCAACACGCCGCGCGAGCAGGCGTGGGACTTAGAATAATTTCGCACGAGTCCCGCCGGAGGTACCGACGGCGAAAGCAACACGCCGCACGCGGACTTAGTCTCGCGTGCGACGAAAGCAACACGCCGCGCGAGCAGGCGTGGGACTTAGAATAATTTCGCACGAGTCCAGCCGGAGGTACCGACGGCGAAAGCAACACGCCGCACGCGGACTTAGTCTCGCGTGCGACGAAAGCAACACGCCGCGCGAGCAGGCGTGGGACTTAGAATAATTTCGCACGAGTCCCGCCGGAGGTACCGACGGCGAAAGCAACACGCCGCACGCGGACTTAGTCTCGCGTGCGACGAAAGCAACACGCCGCGCGAGCAGGCGTGGGACTTAGAATAATTTCGCACGAGTCCAGCCGGAGGTACCTACGGCGAAAGCAACACGCCGCACGCGGACTTAGTCTCGCGTGCGACGAAAGCAACACGCCGCGCGAGCAGGCGTGGGACTTAGAATAATTTCGCACGAGTCCCGCCGGAGGTACCGACGGCGAAAGCAACACGCCGCACGCGGACTTAGTCTCGCGTGCGACGAAAGCAACACGCCGCGCGAGCAGGCGTGGGACTTAGAATAATTTCGCACGAGTCCAGCCGGAGGTACCGACGGCGAAAGCAACACGCCGCACGCGGACTTAGTCTCGCGTGCGACGAAAGCAACACGCCGCGCGAGCAGGCGTGGGACTTAGAATAATTTCGCACGAGTCCCGCCGGAGGTACCGACGGCGAAAGCAACACGCCGCACGCGGACTTAGTCTCGCGTGCGACGAAAGCAACACGCCGCGCGAGCAGGCGTGGGACTTAGAATAATTTCGCACGAGTCCCGCCGGAGGTACCGACGGCGAAAGCAACACGCCGCACGCGGACTTAGTCTCGCGTGCGACGAAAGCAACACGCCGCGCGAGCAGGCGTGGGACTTAGAATAATTTCGCACGAGTCCAGCCGGAGGTACCGACGGCGAAAGCAACACGCCGCACGCGGACTTAGTCTCGCGTGCGACGAAAGCAACACGCCGCGCGAGCAGGCGTGGGACTTAGAATAATTTCGCACGAGTCCCGCCGGAGGTACCGACGGCGAAAGCAACACGCCGCACGCGGACTTTGACTTTTGTCTCTCTAGAGAGGTGCCGGAGGTACCGACGGCAAAGCAACACGCCGCGTGGGGACTTTGAATATTCTCGCTCTTTCGACGCCGGACGTAACGACCGTGATTGAGAGTCTCATTACGAGTACTTTAATTAACGGTCATACACTTGTCGTTTCGCTTCGGTTTGACGTCTTGTCATATCCCGACGTCGCCGTCGAAGTCGCAATTCGCATGTCCGTGCGTTAGCGCGACCGGAGATCAAGACGGCGAAAGCAACACGCCGCGCCTGGACTTAGAAAATTTTCGCTCCTGCGGCACCGGAGGTAACGACCGTGATTGAGAGTCTCATTACAAGTACCCTAATTAACGGTCATACATATGTCGTTTTGCTACGGTTTGGCGTCTTGTCACCTCTCGAAGCCGTCCCCGTAGTGTCGATTCGCGTTTCCGTGCGTTAGCGCGACCGGAGATCAAGACGGCGAAAGCAACACGCCGCGCCTGGACTTAGAAAATTTTCGCTCCTGCGGCACCGGAGGTAACGACCGTGATTGAGAGTCTCATTACAAGTACCCTAATTAACGGTCATACATATGTCGTTTTGCTACGGTTTGGCGTCTTGTCACCTCTCGAAGCCGTCCCCGTAGTGTCGATTCGCGTTTCCGTGCGTTAGCGCGACCGGAGATCAAGACGGCGAAAGCAACACGCCGCGCCTGGACTTAGAAAATTTTCGCTCCTGCGGCACCGGAGGTAACGACCGTGATTGAGAGTCTCATTACAAGTACCCTAATTAACGGTCATACACTTGTCGTTTTGCTACGGTTTGGCGTCTTGTCACCTCTCGAAGCCGTCCCCGTAGTGTCGATTCGCGTTTCCGTGCGTTAGCGCAACCGGAGATCAAGACGGCGAAAGCAACACGCCGCGCCTGGACTTAGAAAATTTTCGCTCCTGCGGCACCGGAGGTAACGACCGTGATTGAGAGTCTCATTACAAGTACCCTAATTAACGGTCATACACTTGTCGTTTTGCTACGGTTTGGCGTCTTGTCACCTCTCGAAGCCGTCCCCGTAGTGTCGATTCGCGTTTCCGTGCGTTAGCGCGACCGGAGATCAAGACGGCGAAAGCAACACGCCGCACGCGGACTTAGTCTCGCGTGCGACGAAAGCAACACGCCGCGCGAGCAGGCGTGGGACTTAGAATAATTTCGCACGAGTCCCGCCGGAGGTACCGACGGCGAAAGCAACACGCCGCACGCGGACTTAGTCTCGCGTGCGACGAAAGCAACACGCCGCGCGAGCAGGCGTGGGACTTAGAATAATTTCGCACGAGTCCAGCCGGAGGTACCGACGGCGAAAGCAACACGCCGCACGCGGACTTAGTCTCGCGTGCCACGAAAGCAACACGCCGCGCGAGCAGGCGTGGGACTTAGAATAATTTCGCACGAGTCCAGCCGGAGGTACCGACGGCGAAAGCAACACGCCGCACGCGGACTTAGTCTCGCGTGCGACGAAAGCAACACGCCGCGCGAGCAGGCGTGGGACTTAGAATAATTTCGCACGAGTCCCGCCGGAGGTACCGACGGCGAAAGCAACACGCCGCACGCGGACTTAGTCTCGCGTGCGACGAAAGCAACACGCCGCGCGAGCAGGCGTGGGACTTAGAATAATTTCGCACGAGTCCAGCCGGAGGTACCGACGGCGAAAGCAACACGCCGCACGCAGGACTTAGTCTCGCGTGCGACGAAAGCAACACGCCGCGCGAGCAGGCGTGGGACTTAGAATAATTTCGCACGAGTCCCGCCGGAGGTACCGACGGCGAAAGCAACACGCCGCACGCGGACTTAGTCTCGCGTGCGACGAAAGCAACACGCCGCGCGAGCAGGCGTGGGACTTAGAATAATTTCGCACGAGTCCAGCCGGAGGTACCTACGGCGAAAGCAACACGCCGCACGCGGACTTAGTCTCGCGTGCGACGAAAGCAACACGCCGCGCGAGCAGGCGTGGGACTTAGAATAATTTCGCACGAGTCCCGCCGGAGGTACCGACGGCGAAAGCAACACGCCGCACGCGGACTTAGTCTCGCGTGCGACGAAAGCAACACGCCGCGCGAGCAGGCGTGGGACTTAGAATAATTTCGCACGAGTCCAGCCGGAGGTACCGACGGCGAAAGCAACACGCCGCACGCGGACTTAGTCTCGCGTGCGACGAAAGCAACACGCCGCGCGAGCAGGCGTGGGACTTAGAATAATTTCGCACGAGTCCCGCCGGAGGTACCGACGGCGAAAGCAACACGCCGCACGCGGACTTAGTCTCGCGTGCGACGAAAGCAACACGCCGCGCGAGCAGGCGTGGGACTTAGAATAATTTCGCACGAGTCCCGCCGGAGGTACCGACGGCGAAAGCAACACGCCGCACGCGGACTTAGTCTCGCGTGCGACGAAAGCAACACGCCGCGCGAGCAGGCGTGGGACTTAGAATAATTTCGCACGAGTCCAGCCGGAGGTACCGACGGCGAAAGCAACACGCCGCACGCGGACTTAGTCTCGCGTGCGACGAAAGCAACACGCCGCGCGAGCAGGCGTGGGACTTAGAATAATTTCGCACGAGTCCCGCCGGAGGTACCGACGGCGAAAGCAACACGCCGCACGCGGACTTTGACTTTTGTCTCTCTAGAGAGGTGCCGGAGGTACCGACGGCAAAGCAACACGCCGCGTGGGGACTTTGAATATTCTCGCTCTTTCGACGCCGGACGTAACGACCGTGATTGAGAGTCTCATTACGAGTACTTTAATTAACGGTCATACACTTGTCGTTTCGCTTCGGTTTGACGTCTTGTCATATCCCGACGTCGCCGTCGAAGTCGCAATTCGCATGTCCGTGCGTTAGCGCGACCGGAGATCAAGACGGCGAAAGCAACACGCCGCGCCTGGACTTAGAAAATTTTCGCTCCTGCGGCACCGGAGGTAACGACCGTGATTGAGAGTCTCATTACAAGTACCCTAATTAACGGTCATACATATGTCGTTTTGCTACGGTTTGGCGTCTTGTCACCTCTCGAAGCCGTCCCCGTAGTGTCGATTCGCGTTTCCGTGCGTTAGCGCGACCGGAGATCAAGACGGCGAAAGCAACACGCCGCGCCTGGACTTAGAAAATTTTCGCTCCTGCGGCACCGGAGGTAACGACCGTGATTGAGAGTCTCATTACAAGTACCCTAATTAACGGTCATACATATGTCGTTTTGCTACGGTTTGGCGTCTTGTCACCTCTCGAAGCCGTCCCCGTAGTGTCGATTCGCGTTTCCGTGCGTTAGCGCGACCGGAGATCAAGACGGCGAAAGCAACACGCCGCGCCTGGACTTAGAAAATTTTCGCTCCTGCGGCACCGGAGGTAACGACCGTGATTGAGAGTCTCATTACAAGTACCCTAATTAACGGTCATACACTTGTCGTTTTGCTACGGTTTGGCGTCTTGTCACCTCTCGAAGCCGTCCCCGTAGTGTCGATTCGCGTTTCCGTGCGTTAGCGCAACCGGAGATCAAGACGGCGAAAGCAACACGCCGCGCCTGGACTTAGAAAATTTTCGCTCCTGCGGCACCGGAGGTAACGACCGTGATTGAGAGTCTCATTACAAGTACCCTAATTAACGGTCATACACTTGTCGTTTTGCTACGGTTTGGCGTCTTGTCACCTCTCGAAGCCGTCCCCGTAGTGTCGATTCGCGTTTCCGTGCGTTAGCGCGACCGGAGATCAAGACGGCGAAAGCAACACGCCGCACGCGGACTTAGTCTCGCGTGCGACGAAAGCAACACGCCGCGCGAGCAGGCGTGGGACTTAGAATAATTTCGCACGAGTCCCGCCGGAGGTACCGACGGCGAAAGCAACACGCCGCACGCGGACTTAGTCTCGCGTGCGACGAAAGCAACACGCCGCGCGAGCAGGCGTGGGACTTAGAATAATTTCGCACGAGTCCAGCCGGAGGTACCGACGGCGAAAGCAACACGCCGCACGCGGACTTAGTCTCGCGTGCCACGAAAGCAACACGCCGCGCGAGCAGGCGTGGGACTTAGAATAATTTCGCACGAGTCCAGCCGGAGGTACCGACGGCGAAAGCAACACGCCGCACGCGGACTTAGTCTCGCGTGCGACGAAAGCAACACGCCGCGCGAGCAGGCGTGGGACTTAGAATAATTTCGCACGAGTCCCGCCGGAGGTACCGACGGCGAAAGCAACACGCCGCACGCGGACTTAGTCTCGCGTGCGACGAAAGCAACACGCCGCGCGAGCAGGCGTGGGACTTAGAATAATTTCGCACGAGTCCAGCCGGAGGTACCGACGGCGAAAGCAACACGCCGCACGCGGACTTAGTCTCGCGTGCGACGAAAGCAACACGCCGCGCGAGCAGGCGTGGGACTTAGAATAATTTCGCACGAGTCCCGCCGGAGGTACCGACGGCGAAAGCAACACGCCGCACGCGGACTTAGTCTCGCGTGCGACGAAAGCAACACGCCGCGCGAGCAGGCGTGGGACTTAGAATAATTTCGCACGAGTCCAGCCGGAGGTACCGACGGCGAAAGCAACACGCCGCACGCGGACTTAGTCTCGCGTGCGACGAAAGCAACACGCCGCGCGAGCAGGCGTGGGACTTAGAATAATTTCGCACGAGTCCCGCCGGAGGTACCGACGGCGAAAGCAACACGCCGCACGCGGACTTAGTCTCGCGTGCGACGAAAGCAACACGCCGCGCGAGCAGGCGTGGGACTTAGAATAATTTCGCACGAGTCCCGCCGGAGGTACCGACGGCGAAAGCAACACGCCGCACGCGGACTTAGTCTCGCGTGCGACGAAAGCAACACGCCGCGCGAGCAGGCGTGGGACTTAGAATAATTTCGCACGAGTCCAGCCGGAGGTACCGACGGCGAAAGCAACACGCCGCACGCGGACTTAGTCTCGCGTGCGACGAAAGCAACACGCCGCGCGAGCAGGCGTGGGACTTAGAATAATTTCGCACGAGTCCCGCCGGAGGTACCGACGGCGAAAGCAACACGCCGCACGCGGACTTAGTCTCGCGTGCGACGAAAGCAACACGCCGCGCGAGCAGGCGTGGGACTTAGAATAATTTCGCACGAGTCCAGCCGGAGGTACCGACGGCGAAAGCAACACGCCGCACGCGGACTTAGTCTCGCGTGCGACGAAAGCAACACGCCGCGCGAGCAGGCGTGGGACTTAGAATAATTTCGCACGAGTCCCGCCGGAGGTACCGACGGCGAAAGCAACACGCCGCACGCGGACTTAGTCTCGCGTGCGACGAAAGCAACACGCCGCGCGAGCAGGCGTGGGACTTAGAATAATTTCGCACGAGTCCAGCCGGAGGTACCGACGGCGAAAGCAACACGCCGCACGCGGACTTAGTCTCGCGTGCGACGAAAGCAACACGCCGCGCGAGCAGGCGTGGGACTTAGAATAATTTCGCACGAGTCCCGCCGGAGGTACCGACGGCGAAAGCAACACGCCGCACGCGGACTTAGTCTCGCGTGCGACGAAAGCAACACGCCGCGCGAGCAGGCGTGGGACTTAGAATAATTTCGCACGAGTCCAGCCGGAGGTACCGACGGCGAAAGCAACACGCCGCACGCGGACTTAGTCTCGCGTGCGACGAAAGCAACACGCCGCGCGAGCAGGCGTGGGACTTAGAATAATTTCGCACGAGTCCAGCCGGAGGTACCGACGGCGAAAGCAACACGCCGCACGCGGACTTAGTCTCGCGTGCGACGAAAGCAACACGCCGCGCGAGCAGGCGTGGGACTTAGAATAATTTCGCACGAGTCCCGCCGGAGGTACCGACGGCGAAAGCAACACGCCGCACGCGGACTTAGTCTCGCGTGCGACGAAAGCAACACGCCGCGCGAGCAGGCGTGGGACTTAGAATAATTTCGCACGAGTCCAGCCGGAGGTACCGACGGCGAAAGCAACACGCCGCACGCGGACTTAGTCTCGCGTGCGACGAAAGCAACACGCCGCGCGAGCAGGCGTGGGACTTAGAATAATTTCGCACGAGTCCCGCCGGAGGTACCGACGGCGAAAGCAACACGCCGCACGCGGACTTTGACTTTTGTCTCTCTAGAGAGGTGCCGGAGGTACCGACGGCAAAGCAACACGCCGCGTGGGGACTTTGAATATTCTCGCTCTTTCGACGCCGGACGTAACGACCGTGATTGAGAGTCTCATTACGAGTACTTTAATTAACGGTCATACACTTGTCGTTTCGCTTCGGTTTGACGTCTTGTCATATCCCGACGTCGCCGTCGAAGTCGCAATTCGCATGTCCGTGCGTTAGCGCGACCGGAGATCAAGACGGCGAAAGCAACACGCCGCGCCTGGACTTAGAAAATTTTCGCTCCTGCGGCACCGGAGGTAACGACCGTGATTGAGAGTCTCATTACAAGTACCCTAATTAACGGTCATACATATGTCGTTTTGCTACGGTTTGGCGTCTTGTCACCTCTCGAAGCCGTCCCCGTAGTGTCGATTCGCGTTTCCGTGCGTTAGCGCGACCGGAGATCAAGACGGCGAAAGCAACACGCCGCGCCTGGACTTAGAAAATTTTCGCTCCTGCGGCACCGGAGGTAACGACCGTGATTGAGAGTCTCATTACAAGTACCCTAATTAACGGTCATACATATGTCGTTTTGCTACGGTTTGGCGTCTTGTCACCTCTCGAAGCCGTCCCCGTAGTGTCGATTCGCGTTTCCGTGCGTTAGCGCGACCGGAGATCAAGACGGCGAAAGCAACACGCCGCGCCTGGACTTAGAAAATTTTCGCTCCTGCGGCACCGGAGGTAACGACCGTGATTGAGAGTCTCATTACAAGTACCCTAATTAACGGTCATACACTTGTCGTTTTGCTACGGTTTGGCGTCTTGTCACCTCTCGAAGCCGTCCCCGTAGTGTCGATTCGCGTTTCCGTGCGTTAGCGCAACCGGAGATCAAGACGGCGAAAGCAACACGCCGCGCCTGGACTTAGAAAATTTTCGCTCCTGCGGCACCGGAGGTAACGACCGTGATTGAGAGTCTCATTACAAGTACCCTAATTAACGGTCATACACTTGTCGTTTTGCTACGGTTTGGCGTCTTGTCACCTCTCGAAGCCGTCCCCGTAGTGTCGATTCGCGTTTCCGTGCGTTAGCGCGACCGGAGATCAAGACGGCGAAAGCAACACGCCGCACGCGGACTTAGTCTCGCGTGCGACGAAAGCAACACGCCGCGCGAGCAGGCGTGGGACTTAGAATAATTTCGCACGAGTCCCGCCGGAGGTACCGACGGCGAAAGCAACACGCCGCACGCGGACTTAGTCTCGCGTGCGACGAAAGCAACACGCCGCGCGAGCAGGCGTGGGACTTAGAATAATTTCGCACGAGTCCAGCCGGAGGTACCGACGGCGAAAGCAACACGCCGCACGCGGACTTAGTCTCGCGTGCGACGAAAGCAACACGCCGCGCGAGCAGGCGTGGGACTTAGAATAATTTCGCACGAGTCCAGCCGGAGGTACCGACGGCGAAAGCAACACGCCGCACGCGGACTTAGTCTCGCGTGCGACGAAAGCAACACGCCGCGCGAGCAGGCGTGGGACTTAGAATAATTTCGCACGAGTCCCGCCGGAGGTACCGACGGCGAAAGCAACACGCCGCACGCGGACTTAGTCTCGCGTGCGACGAAAGCAACACGCCGCGCGAGCAGGCGTGGGACTTAGAATAATTTCGCACGAGTCCAGCCGGAGGTACCGACGGCGAAAGCAACACGCCGCACGCGGACTTAGTCTCGCGTGCGACGAAAGCAACACGCCGCGCGAGCAGGCGTGGGACTTAGAATAATTTCGCACGAGTCCAGCCGGAGGTACCGACGGCGAAAGCAACACGCCGCACGCGGACTTAGTCTCGCGTGCGACGAAAGCAACACGCCGCGCGAGCAGGCGTGGGACTTAGAATAATTTCGCACGAGTCCAGCCGGAGGTACCGACGGCGAAAGCAACACGCCGCACGCGGACTTAGTCTCGCGTGCGACGAAAGCAACACGCCGCGCGAGCAGGCGTGGGACTTAGAATAATTTCGCACGAGTCCAGCCGGAGGTACCGACGGCGAAAGCAACACGCCGCACGCGGACTTAGTCTCGCGTGCGACGAAAGCAACACGCCGCGCGAGCAGGCGTGGGACTTAGAATAATTTCGCACGAGTCCCGCCGGAGGTACCGACGGCGAAAGCAACACGCCGCACGCGGACTTTGACTTTTGTCTCTCTAGAGAGGTGCCGGAGGTACCGACGGCAAAGCAACACGCCGCGTGGGGACTTTGAATATTCTCGCTCTTTCGACGCCGGACGTAACGACCGTGATTGAGAGTCTCATTACGAGTACTTTAATTAACGGTCATACACTTGTCGTTTCGCTTCGGTTTGACGTCTTGTCATATCCCGACGTCGCCGTCGAAGTCGCAATTCGCATGTCCGTGCGTTAGCGCGACCGGAGATCAAGACGGCGAAAGCAACACGCCGCGCCTGGACTTAGAAAATTTTCGCTCCTGCGGCACCGGAGGTAACGACCGTGATTGAGAGTCTCATTACAAGTACCCTAATTAACGGTCATACATATGTCGTTTTGCTACGGTTTGGCGTCTTGTCACCTCTCGAAGCCGTCCCCGTAGTGTCGATTCGCGTTTCCGTGCGTTAGCGCGACCGGAGATCAAGACGGCGAAAGCAACACGCCGCGCCTGGACTTAGAAAATTTTCGCTCCTGCGGCACCGGAGGTAACGACCGTGATTGAGAGTCTCATTACAAGTACCCTAATTAACGGTCATACATATGTCGTTTTGCTACGGTTTGGCGTCTTGTCACCTCTCGAAGCCGTCCCCGTAGTGTCGATTCGCGTTTCCGTGCGTTAGCGCGACCGGAGATCAAGACGGCGAAAGCAACACGCCGCGCCTGGACTTAGAAAATTTTCGCTCCTGCGGCACCGGAGGTAACGACCGTGATTGAGAGTCTCATTACAAGTACCCTAATTAACGGTCATACACTTGTCGTTTTGCTACGGTTTGGCGTCTTGTCACCTCTCGAAGCCGTCCCCGTAGTGTCGATTCGCGTTTCCGTGCGTTAGCGCAACCGGAGATCAAGACGGCGAAAGCAACACGCCGCGCCTGGACTTAGAAAATTTTCGCTCCTGCGGCACCGGAGGTAACGACCGTGATTGAGAGTCTCATTACAAGTACCCTAATTAACGGTCATACACTTGTCGTTTTGCTACGGTTTGGCGTCTTGTCACCTCTCGAAGCCGTCCCCGTAGTGTCGATTCGCGTTTCCGTGCGTTAGCGCGACCGGAGATCAAGACGGCGAAAGCAACACGCCGCACGCGGACTTAGTCTCGCGTGCGACGAAAGCAACACGCCGCGCGAGCAGGCGTGGGACTTAGAATAATTTCGCACGAGTCCCGCCGGAGGTACCGACGGCGAAAGCAACACGCCGCACGCGGACTTAGTCTCGCGTGCGACGAAAGCAACACGCCGCGCGAGCAGGCGTGGGACTTAGAATAATTTCGCACGAGTCCAGCCGGAGGTACCGACGGCGAAAGCAACACGCCGCACGCGGACTTAGTCTCGCGTGCGACGAAAGCAACACGCCGCGCGAGCAGGCGTGGGACTTAGAATAATTTCGCACGAGTCCAGCCGGAGGTACCGACGGCGAAAGCAACACGCCGCACGCGGACTTAGTCTCGCGTGCGACGAAAGCAACACGCCGCGCGAGCAGGCGTGGGACTTAGAATAATTTCGCACGAGTCCCGCCGGAGGTACCGACGGCGAAAGCAACACGCCGCACGCGGACTTAGTCTCGCGTGCGACGAAAGCAACACGCCGCGCGAGCAGGCGTGGGACTTAGAATAATTTCGCACGAGTCCAGCCGGAGGTACCGACGGCGAAAGCAACACGCCGCACGCGGACTTAGTCTCGCGTGCGACGAAAGCAACACGCCGCGCGAGCAGGCGTGGGACTTAGAATAATTTCGCACGAGTCCAGCCGGAGGTACCGACGGCGAAAGCAACACGCCGCACGCGGACTTAGTCTCGCGTGCGACGAAAGCAACACGCCGCGCGAGCAGGCGTGGGACTTAGAATAATTTCGCACGAGTCCAGCCGGAGGTACCGACGGCGAAAGCAACACGCCGCACGCGGACTTAGTCTCGCGTGCGACGAAAGCAACACGCCGCGCGAGCAGGCGTGGGACTTAGAATAATTTCGCACGAGTCCAGCCGGAGGTACCGACGGCGAAAGCAACACGCCGCACGCGGACTTAGTCTCGCGTGCGACGAAAGCAACACGCCGCGCGAGCAGGCGTGGGACTTAGAATAATTTCGCACGAGTCCCGCCGGAGGTACCGACGGCGAAAGCAACACGCCGCACGCGGACTTAGTCTCGCGTGCGACGAAAGCAACACGCCGCGCGAGCAGGCGTGGGACTTAGAATAATTTCGCACGAGTCCAGCCGGAGGTACCGACGGCGAAAGCAACACGCCGCACGCGGACTTAGTCTCGCGTGCGACGAAAGCAACACGCCGCGCGAGCAGGCGTGGGACTTAGAATAATTTCGCACGAGTCCCGCCGGAGGTACCGACGGCGAAAGCAACACGCCGCACGCGGACTTAGTCTCGCGTGCGACGAAAGCAACACGCCGCGCGAGCAGGCGTGGGACTTAGAATAATTTCGCACGAGTCCAGCCGGAGGTACCGACGGCGAAAGCAACACGCCGCACGCGGACTTAGTCTCGCGTGCGACGAAAGCAACACGCCGCGCGAGCAGGCGTGGGACTTAGAATAATTTCGCACGAGTCCCGCCGGAGGTACCGACGGCGAAAGCAACACGCCGCACGCGGACTTAGTCTCGCGTGCGACGAAAGCAACACGCCGCGCGAGCAGGCGTGGGACTTAGAATAATTTCGCACGAGTCCAGCCGGAGGTACCGACGGCGAAAGCAACACGCCGCACGCGGACTTAGTCTCGCGTGCGACGAAAGCAACACGCCGCGCGAGCAGGCGTGGGACTTAGAATAATTTCGCACGAGTCCCGCCGGAGGTACCGACGGCGAAAGCAACACGCCGCACGCGGACTTAGTCTCGCGTGCGACGAAAGCAACACGCCGCGCGAGCAGGCGTGGGACTTAGAATAATTTCGCACGAGTCCAGCCGGAGGTACCTACGGCGAAAGCAACACGCCGCACGCGGACTTAGTCTCGCGTGCGACGAAAGCAACACGCCGCGCGAGCAGGCGTGGGACTTAGAATAATTTCGCACGAGTCCCGCCGGAGGTACCGACGGCGAAAGCAACACGCCGCACGCGGACTTAGTCTCGCGTGCGACGAAAGCAACACGCCGCGCGAGCAGGCGTGGGACTTAGAATAATTTCGCACGAGTCCAGCCGGAGGTACCGACGGCGAAAGCAACACGCCGCACGCGGACTTAGTCTCGCGTGCGACGAAAGCAACACGCCGCGCGAGCAGGCGTGGGACTTAGAATAATTTCGCACGAGTCCCGCCGGAGGTACCGACGGCGAAAGCAACACGCCGCACGCGGACTTAGTCTCGCGTGCGACGAAAGCAACACGCCGCGCGAGCAGGCGTGGGACTTAGAATAATTTCGCACGAGTCCCGCCGGAGGTACCGACGGCGAAAGCAACACGCCGCACGCGGACTTAGTCTCGCGTGCGACGAAAGCAACACGCCGCGCGAGCAGGCGTGGGACTTAGAATAATTTCGCACGAGTCCAGCCGGAGGTACCGACGGCGAAAGCAACACGCCGCACGCGGACTTAGTCTCGCGTGCGACGAAAGCAACACGCCGCGCGAGCAGGCGTGGGACTTAGAATAATTTCGCACGAGTCCCGCCGGAGGTACCGACGGCGAAAGCAACACGCCGCACGCGGACTTTGACTTTTGTCTCTCTAGAGAGGTGCCGGAGGTACCGACGGCAAAGCAACACGCCGCGTGGGGACTTTGAATATTCTCGCTCTTTCGACGCCGGACGTAACGACCGTGATTGAGAGTCTCATTACGAGTACTTTAATTAACGGTCATACACTTGTCGTTTCGCTTCGGTTTGACGTCTTGTCATATCCCGACGTCGCCGTCGAAGTCGCAATTCGCATGTCCGTGCGTTAGCGCGACCGGAGATCAAGACGGCGAAAGCAACACGCCGCGCCTGGACTTAGAAAATTTTCGCTCCTGCGGCACCGGAGGTAACGACCGTGATTGAGAGTCTCATTACAAGTACCCTAATTAACGGTCATACATATGTCGTTTTGCTACGGTTTGGCGTCTTGTCACCTCTCGAAGCCGTCCCCGTAGTGTCGATTCGCGTTTCCGTGCGTTAGCGCGACCGGAGATCAAGACGGCGAAAGCAACACGCCGCGCCTGGACTTAGAAAATTTTCGCTCCTGCGGCACCGGAGGTAACGACCGTGATTGAGAGTCTCATTACAAGTACCCTAATTAACGGTCATACATATGTCGTTTTGCTACGGTTTGGCGTCTTGTCACCTCTCGAAGCCGTCCCCGTAGTGTCGATTCGCGTTTCCGTGCGTTAGCGCGACCGGAGATCAAGACGGCGAAAGCAACACGCCGCGCCTGGACTTAGAAAATTTTCGCTCCTGCGGCACCGGAGGTAACGACCGTGATTGAGAGTCTCATTACAAGTACCCTAATTAACGGTCATACACTTGTCGTTTTGCTACGGTTTGGCGTCTTGTCACCTCTCGAAGCCGTCCCCGTAGTGTCGATTCGCGTTTCCGTGCGTTAGCGCAACCGGAGATCAAGACGGCGAAAGCAACACGCCGCGCCTGGACTTAGAAAATTTTCGCTCCTGCGGCACCGGAGGTAACGACCGTGATTGAGAGTCTCATTACAAGTACCCTAATTAACGGTCATACACTTGTCGTTTTGCTACGGTTTGGCGTCTTGTCACCTCTCGAAGCCGTCCCCGTAGTGTCGATTCGCGTTTCCGTGCGTTAGCGCGACCGGAGATCAAGACGGCGAAAGCAACACGCCGCGCCTGGACTTAGAAAATTTTCGCTCCTGCGGCACCGGAGGTAACGACCGTGATTGAGAGTCTCATTACAAGTACTCTAATTAACGGTCATACACTTGTCGTTTTGCTACGGTTTGGCGTCTTGTCACCTCTCGAAGCCGTCCCCGTAGTGTCGATTCGCGTTTCCGTGCGTTAGCGCGACCGGAGATCAAGACGGCGAAAGCAACACGCCGCGCCTGGACTTAGAAAATTTTTGCTCTTGCGGCACCGGAGGTAACGACCGTGATTGAGAGTCTCATTACAAGTACTCTAATTAACGGTCATACACTTGTCGTTTTGCTACGGTTTGGCGTCTTGTCACCTCTCGAAGCCGTCCCCGTAGTGTCGATTCGCGTTTCCGTGCGTTAGCGCGACCGGAGATCAAGACGGCGAAAGCAACACGCCGCGCCTGGACTTAGAAAATTTTCGCTCCTGCGGCACCGGAGGTAACGACCGTGATTGAGAGTCTCATTACAAGTACCCTAATTAACGGTCATACATATGTCGTTTTGCTACGGTTTGGCGTCTTGTCACCTCTGGAAGCCGTCCCCGTAGTGTCGATTCGCGTTTCCGTGCGTTAGCGCGACCGGAGATCACAACGGCGAAAGCAACACGCCGCGCCTGGACTTAGAAAATTTTCGCTCTTGCGGCACCGGAGGTAACGACCGTGATTGAGAGTCTCATTACAAGTACCCTAATTAACGGTCATACACTTGTCGTTTTGCTACGGTTTGGCGTCTTGTCACCTCTCGAAGCCGTCCCCGTAGTGTCGATTCGCGTTTCCGTGCGTTAGCGCGACCGGAGATCAAGACGGCGAAAGCAACACGCCGCGCCTGGACTTAGAAAATTTTCGCTCCTGCGGCACCGGAGGTAACGACCGTGATTGAGAGTCTCATTACAAGTACCCTAATTAACGGTCATACACTTGTCGTTTTGCTACGGTTTGGCGTCTTGTCACCTCTCGAAGCCGTCCCCGTAGTGTCGATTCGCGTTTCCGTGCGTTAGCGCGACCGGAGATCAAAACGGCGAAAGCAACACGCCGCGCCTGGACTTAGAAAATTTTCGCTCCTGCGGCACCGGAGGTAACGACCGTGATTGAGAGTCTCATTACAAGTACTCTAATTAACGGTCATACACTTGTCGTTTTGCTACGGTTTGGCGTCTTGTCACCTCTCGAAGCCGTCCCCGTAGTGTCGATTCGCGTTTCCGTGCGTTAGCGCGACCGGAGATCAAGACGGCGAAAGCAACACGCCGCGCCTGGACTTAGAAAATTTTTGCTCTTGCGGCACCGGAGGTAACGACCGTGATTGAGAGTCTCATTACAAGTACTCTAATTAACGGTCATACACTTGTCGTTTTGCTACGGTTTGGCGTCTTGTCACCTCTCGAAGCCGTCCCCGTAGTGTCGATTCGCGTTTCCGTGCGTTAGCGCGACCGGAGATCAAGACGGCGAAAGCAACACGCCGCGCCTGGACTTAGAAAATTTTCGCTCCTGCGGCACCGGAGGTAACGACCGTGATTGAGAGTCTCATTACAAGTACCCTAATTAACGGTCATACATATGTCGTTTTGCTACGGTTTGGCGTCTTGTCACCTCTGGAAGCCGTCCCCGTAGTGTCGATTCGCGTTTCCGTGCGTTAGCGCGACCGGAGATCAAGACGGCGAAAGCAACACGCCGCGCCTGGACTTAGAAAATTTTCGCTCCTGCGGCACCGGAGGTAACGACCGTGATTGAGAGTCTCATTACAAGTACCCTAATTAACGGTCATACATATGTCGTTTTGCTACGGTTTGGCGTCTTGTCACCTCTCGAAGCCGTCCCCGTAGTGTCGATTCGCGTTTCCGTGCGTTAGCGCGACCGGAGATCAAGACGGCGAAAGCAACACGCCGCGCCTGGACTTAGAAAATTTTCGCTCCTGCGGCACCGGAGGTAACGACCGTGATTGAGAGTCTCATTACAAGTACCCTAATTAACGGTCATACACTTGTCGTTTTGCTACGGTTTGGCGTCTTGTCACCTCTCGAAGCCGTCCCCGTAGTGTCGATTCGCGTTTCCGTGCGTTAGCGCAACCGGAGATCAAGACGGCGAAAGCAACACGCCGCGCCTGGACTTAGAAAATTTTCGCTCCTGCGGCACCGGAGGTAACGACCGTGATTGAGAGTCTCATTACAAGTACCCTAATTAACGGTCATACACTTGTCGTTTTGCTACGGTTTGGCGTCTTGTCACCTCTCGAAGCCGTCCCCGTAGTGTCGATTCGCGTTTCCGTGCGTTAGCGCGACCGGAGATCAAGACGGCGAAAGCAACACGCCGCACGCGGACTTAGTCTCGCGTGCGACGAAAGCAACACGCCGCGCGAGCAGGCGTGGGACTTAGAATAATTTCGCACGAGTCCAGCCGGAGGTACCGACGGCGAAAGCAACACGCCGCACGCGGACTTAGTCTCGCGTGCGACGAAAGCAACGCGCCGCGCGAGCAGGCGTGGGACTTAGAATAATTTCGCACGAGTCCCGCCGGAGGTACCGACGGCGAAAGCAACACGCCGCACGCGGACTTAGTCTCGCGTGCGACGAAAGCAACACGCCGCGCGAGCAGGCGTGGGACTTAGAATAATTTCGCACGAGTCCAGCCGGAGGTACCGACGGCGAAAGCAACACGCCGCACGCGGACTTAGTCTCGCGTGCGACGAAAGCAACACGCCGCGCGAGCAGGCGTGGGACTTAGAATAATTTCGCACGAGTCCCGCCGGAGGTACCGACGGCGAAAGCAACACGCCGCACGCGGACTTAGTCTCGCGTGCGACGAAAGCAACACGCCGCGCGAGCAGGCGTGGGACTTAGAATAATTTCGCACGAGTCCAGCCGGAGGTACCGACGGCGAAAGCAACACGCCGCACGCGGACTTAGTCTCGCGTGCGACGAAAGCAACACGCCGCGCGAGCAGGCGTGGGACTTAGAATAATTTCGCACGAGTCCAGCCGGAGGTACCGACGGCGAAAGCAACACGCCGCACGCGGACTTAGTCTCGCGTGCGACGAAAGCAACGCGCCGCGCGAGCAGGCGTGGGACTTAGAATAATTTCGCACGAGTCCCGCCGGAGGTACCGACGGCGAAAGCAACACGCCGCACGCGGACTTAGTCTCGCGTGCGACGAAAGCAACACGCCGCGCGAGCAGGCGTGGGACTTAGAATAATTTCGCACGAGTCCAGCCGGAGGTACCGACGGCGAAAGCAACACGCCGCACGCGGACTTAGTCTCGCGTGCGACGAAAGCAACACGCCGCGCGAGCAGGCGTGGGACTTAGAATAATTTCGCACGAGTCCCGCCGGAGGTACCGACGGCGAAAGCAACACGCCGCACGCGGACTTAGTCTCGCGTGCGACGAAAGCAACACGCCGCGCGAGCAGGCGTGGGACTTAGAATAATTTCGCACGAGTCCCGCCGGAGGTACCGACGGCGAAAGCAACACGCCGCACGCGGACTTAGTCTCGCGTGCGACGAAAGCAACACGCCGCGCGAGCAGGCGTGGGACTTGGAATAATTTCGCACGAGTCCAGCCGGAGGTACCGACGGCGAAAGCAACACGCCGCACGCGGACTTAGTCTCGCGTGCGACGAAAGCAACACGCCGCGCGAGCAGGCGTGGGACTTAGAATAATTTCGCACGAGTCCAGCCGGAGGTACCGACGGCGAAAGCAACACGCCGCACGCGGACTTAGTCTCGCGTGCGACGAAAGCAACACGCCGCGCGAGCAGGCGTGGGACTTAGAATAATTTCGCACGAGTCCAGCCGGAGGTACCGACGGCGAAAGCAACACGCCGCACGCGGACTTAGTCTCGCGTGCGACGAAAGCAACGCGCCGCGCGAGCAGGCGTGGGACTTAGAATAATTTCGCACGAGTCCCGCCGGAGGTACCGACGGCGAAAGCAACACGCCGCACGCGGACTTAGTCTCGCGTGCGACGAAAGCAACACGCCGCGCGAGCAGGCGTGGGACTTAGAATAATTTCGCACGAGTCCCGCCGGAGGTACCGACGGCGAAAGCAACACGCCGCACGCGGACTTAGTCTCGCGTGCGACGAAAGCAACACGCCGCGCGAGCAGGCGTGGGACTTAGAATAATTTCGCACGAGTCCCGCCGGAGGTACCGACGGCGAAAGCAACACGCCGCACGCGGACTTAGTCTCGCGTGCGACGAAAGCAACACGCCGCGCGAGCAGGCGTGGGACTTGGAATAATTTCGCACGAGTCCCGCCGGAGGTACCGACGGCGAAAGCAACACGCCGCACGCGGACTTAGTCTCGCGTGCGACGAAAGCAACACGCCGCGCGAGCAGGCGTGGGACTTAGAATAATTTCGCACGAGTCCAGCCGGAGGTACCGACGGCGAAAGCAACACGCCGCACGCGGACTTAGTCTCGCGTGCGACGAAAGCAACACGCCGCGCGAGCAGGCGTGGGACTTAGAATAATTTCGCACGAGTCCAGCCGGAGGTACCGACGGCGAAAGCAACACGCCGCACGCGGACTTAGTCTCGCGTGCGACGAAAGCAACGCGCCGCGCGAGCAGGCGTGGGACTTAGAATAATTTCGCACGAGTCCCGCCGGAGGTACCGACGGCGAAAGCAACACGCCGCACGCGGACTTAGTCTCGCGTGCGACGAAAGCAACACGCCGCGCGAGCAGGCGTGGGACTTAGAATAATTTCGCACGAGTCCCGCCGGAGGTACCGACGGCGAAAGCAACACGCCGCACGCGGACTTTGACTTTTGTCTCTCTAGAGAGGCGCCGGAGGTACCGACGGCAAAGCAACACGCCGCGTGGGGACTTGGAATATTCTCGCTCTTTCGACGCAGGACGTAACGACCGTGATTGAGAGTCTCATTACGAGTACTTTAATTAACGGTCATACACTTGTCGTTTCGCTTCGGTTTGACGTCTTGTCATATCCCGACGTCGCCGTCGAAGTCGCAATTCGCATGTCCGTGCGTTAGCGCGACCGGAGATCAAGACGGCGAAAGCAACACGCCGCGCCTGGACTTAGAAAATTTTCGCTCCTGCGGCACCGGAGGTAACGACCGTGATTGAGAGTCTCATTACAAGTACCCTAATTAACGGTCATACATATGTCGTTTTGCTACGGTTTGGCGTCTTGTCACTTCTCGAAGCCGTCCCCGTAGTGTCGATTCGCGTTTCCGTGCGTTAGCGCGACCGGAGATCAAGACGGCGAAAGCAACACGCCGCGCCTGGACTTAGAAAATTTTCGCTCCTGCGGCACCGGAGGTAACGACCGTGATTGAGAGTCTCATTACAAGTACCCTAATTAACGGTCATACATATGTCGTTTTGCTACGGTTTGGCGTCTTGTCACCTCTCGAAGCCGTCCCCGTAGTGTCGATTCGCGTTTCCGTGCGTTAGCGCGACCGGAGATCAAGACGGCGAAAGCAACACGCCGCGCCTGGACTTTGAAAATTTTCGCTCCTGCGGCACCGGAGGTAACGACCGTGATTGAGAGTCTCATTACAAGTACCCTAATTAACGGTCATACACTTGTCGTTTTGCTACGGTTTGGCGTCTTGTCACCTCTCGAAGCCGTCCCCGTAGTGTCGATTCGCGTTTCCGTGCGTTAGCGCAACCGGAGATCAAGACGGCGAAAGCAACACGCCGCGCCTGGACTTAGAAAATTTTCGCTCCTGCGGCACCGGAGGTAACGACCGTGATTGAGAGTCTCATTACAAGTACCCTAATTAACGGTCATACACTTGTCGTTTTGCTACGGTTTGGCGTCTTGTCACCTCTCGAAGCCGTCCCCGTAGTGTCGATTCGCGTTTCCGTGCGTTAGCGCGACCGGAGATCAAGACGGCGAAAGCAACACGCCGCACGCGGACTTAGTCTCGCGTGCGACGAAAGCAACACGCCGCGCGAGCAGGCGTGGGACTTAGAATAATTTCGCACGAGTCCCGCCGGAGGTACCGACGGCGAAAGCAACACGCCGCACGCGGACTTAGTCTCGCGTGCGACGAAAGCAACACGCCGCGCGAGCAGGCGTGGGACTTGGAATAATTTCGCACGAGTCCAGCCGGAGGTACCGACGGCGAAAGCAACACGCCGCACGCGGACTTAGTCTCGCGTGCGACGAAAGCAACACGCCGCGCGAGCAGGCGTGGGACTTAGAATAATTTCGCACGAGTCCAGCCGGAGGTACCGACGGCGAAAGCAACACGCCGCACGCGGACTTAGTCTCGCGTGCGACGAAAGCAACACGCCGCGCGAGCAGGCGTGGGACTTAGAATAATTTCGCACGAGTCCAGCCGGAGGTACCGACGGCGAAAGCAACACGCCGCACGCGGACTTAGTCTCGCGTGCGACGAAAGCAACGCGCCGCGCGAGCAGGCGTGGGACTTAGAATAATTTCGCACGAGTCCCGCCGGAGGTACCGACGGCGAAAGCAACACGCCGCACGCGGACTTAGTCTCGCGTGCGACGAAAGCAACACGCCGCGCGAGCAGGCGTGGGACTTAGAATAATTTCGCACGAGTCCCGCCGGAGGTACCGACGGCGAAAGCAACACGCCGCACGCGGACTTAGTCTCGCGTGCGACGAAAGCAACACGCCGCGCGAGCAGGCGTGGGACTTAGAATAATTTCGCACGAGTCCCGCCGGAGGTACCGACGGCGAAAGCAACACGCCGCACGCGGACTTTGACTTTTGTCTCTCTAGAGAGGCGCCGGAGGTACCGACGGCAAAGCAACACGCCGCGTGGGGACTTGGAATATTCTCGCTCTTTCGACGCCGGACGTAACGACCGTGATTGAGAGTCTCATTACGAGTACTTTAATTAACGGTCATACACTTGTCGTTTTGCTTCGGTTTGACGTCTTGTCATATCCCGACGTCGCCGTCGAAGTCGCAATTCGCATGTCCGTGCGTTAGCGCGACCGGAGATCAAGACGGCGAAAGCAACACGCCGCGCCTGGACTTAGAAAATTTTCGCTCCTGCGGCACCGGAGGTAACGACCGTGATTGAGAGTCTCATTACAAGTACCCTAATTAACGGTCATACATATGTCGTTTTGCTACGGTTTGGCGTCTTGTCACTTCTCGAAGCCGTCCCCGTAGTGTCGATTCGCGTTTCCGTGCGTTAGCGCGACCGGAGATCAAGACGGCGAAAGCAACACGCCGCGCCTGGACTTAGAAAATTTTCGCTCCTGCGGCACCGGAGGTAACGACCGTGATTGAGAGTCTCATTACAAGTACCCTAATTAACGGTCATACATATGTCGTTTTGCTACGGTTTGGCGTCTTGTCACCTCTCGAAGCCGTCCCCGTAGTGTCGATTCGCGTTTCCGTGCGTTAGCGCGACCGGAGATCAAGACGGCGAAAGCAACACGCCGCGCCTGGACTTTGAAAATTTTCGCTCCTGCGGCACCGGAGGTAACGACCGTGATTGAGAGTCTCATTACAAGTACCCTAATTAACGGTCATACACTTGTCGTTTTGCTACGGTTTGGCGTCTTGTCACCTCTCGAAGCCGTCCCCGTAGTGTCGATTCGCGTTTCCGTGCGTTAGCGCAACCGGAGATCAAGACGGCGAAAGCAACACGCCGCGCCTGGACTTAGAAAATTTTCGCTCCTGCGGCACCGGAGGTAACGACCGTGATTGAGAGTCTCATTACAAGTACCCTAATTAACGGTCATACACTTGTCGTTTTGCTACGGTTTGGCGTCTTGTCACCTCTCGAAGCCGTCCCCGTAGTGTCGATTCGCGTTTCCGTGCGTTAGCGCGACCGGAGATCAAGACGGCGAAAGCAACACGCCGCACGCGGACTTAGTCTCGCGTGCGACGAAAGCAACACGCCGCGCGAGCAGGCGTGGGACTTAGAATAATTTCGCACGAGTCCAGCCGGAGGTACCGACGGCGAAAGCAACACGCCGCACGCGGACTTAGTCTCGCGTGCGACGAAAGCAACACGCCGCGCGAGCAGGCGTGGGACTTAGAATAATTTCGCACGAGTCCCGCCGGAGGTACCGACGGCGAAAGCAACACGCCGCACGCGGACTTAGTCTCGCGTGCGACGAAAGCAACACGCCGCGCGAGCAGGCGTGGGACTTAGAATAATTTCGCACGAGTCCCGCCGGAGGTACCGACGGCGAAAGCAACACGCCGCACGCGGACTTAGTCTCGCGTGCGACGAAAGCAACACGCCGCGCGAGCAGGCGTGGGACTTGGAATAATTTCGCACGAGTCCAGCCGGAGGTACCGACGGCGAAAGCAACACGCCGCACGCGGACTTAGTCTCGCGTGCGACGAAAGCAACACGCCGCGCGAGCAGGCGTGGGACTTGGAATAATTTCGCACGAGTCCAGCCGGAGGTACCGACGGCGAAAGCAACACGCCGCACGCGGACTTAGTCTCGCGTGCGACGAAAGCAACACGCCGCGCGAGCAGGCGTGGGACTTAGAATAATTTCGCACGAGTCCAGCCGGAGGTACCGACGGCGAAAGCAACACGACGCACGCGGACTTAGTCTCGCGTGCGACGAAAGCAACACGCCGCGCGAGCAGGCGTGGGACTTAGAATAATTTCGCACGAGTCCAGCCGGAGGTACCGACGGCGAAAGCAACACGCCGCACGCGGACTTAGTCTCGCGTGCGACGAAAGCAACACGCCGCGCGAGCAGGCGTGGGACTTAGAATAATTTCGCACGAGTCCAGCCGGAGGTACCGACGGCGAAAGCAACACGCCGCACGCGGACTTAGTCTCGCGTGCGACGAAAGCAACGCGCCGCGCGAGCAGGCGTGGGACTTAGAATAATTTCGCACGAGTCCCGCCGGAGGTACCGACGGCGAAAGCAACACGCCGCACGCGGACTTAGTCTCGCGTGCGACGAAAGCAACACGCCGCGCGAGCAGGCGTGGGACTTAGAATAATTTCGCACGAGTCCAGCCGGAGGTACCGACGGCGAAAGCAACACGCCGCACGCGGACTTAGTCTCGCGTGCGACGAAAGCAACACGCCGCGCGAGCAGGCGTGGGACTTAGAATAATTTCGCACGAGTCCAGCCGGAGGTACCGACGGCGAAAGCAACACGCCGCACGCGGACTTAGTCTCGCGTGCGACGAAAGCAACACGCCGCGCGAGCAGGCGTGGGACTTAGAATAATTTCGCACGAGTCCCGCCGGAGGTACCGACGGCGAAAGCAACACGCCGCACGCGGACTTTGACTTTTGTCTCTCTAGAGAGGTGCCGGAGGTACCGACGGCAAAGCAACACGCCGCGTGGGGACTTTGAATATTCTCGCTCTTTCGACGCCGGACGTAACGACCGTGATTGAGAGTCTCATTACGAGTACTTTAATTAACGGTCATACACTTGTCGTTTCGCTTCGGTTTGACGTCTTGTCATATCCCGACGTCGCCGTCGAAGTCGCAATTCGCATGTCCGTGCGTTAGCGCGACCGGAGATCAAGACGGCGAAAGCAACACGCCGCGCCTGGACTTAGAAAATTTTCGCTCCTGCGGCACCGGAGGTAACGACCGTGATTGAGAGTCTCATTACAAGTACCCTAATTAACGGTCATACACTTGTCGTTTTGCTACGGTTTGGCGTCTTGTCACCTCTCGACGCCGTCTCCGTAGTGTCGATTCGCGTTTTCGTGCGTAAACGCGACCGGAGATCACGACGGCGAAAGCAACACGCCGCGCCTGGACTTAGAAAATTCTCGCTCTTGCGGCGCCGGAGGTAACGACCGCGATTGCGTTTCATTACAAGTACCCTAATTAACGGTCATACACTTGTCGCTTTGCTTCGGTTTGACGTCTTGTCATATCCCGACGTCGCCCTCGGAGTCGCAGTTCGCATGTCCGTGCTTTCGCGCGACCGGAGATCACGACGGCGAAGGCCGCTCTCAGCGGCCAAGTCCCGATGGTCTCGGTATTTCGCCGCCGGCGCCCATAAGCGGCCGTGCGTAGGACCGTGCGTCGCCGACCGCCCGTCCGGCCGGTTGGGTACTATAAGAGGTGCGGTGCGCTCGGCGAGCCGAGCGACACGAGCGATACGTACGGTCGTGCGGACGCGTTTCTCGCGTATCGTACGTTCCGTAAGGAATGTTTTAACGCTCTTACGATGGAAACCACGAAATGATGGAAGCACGTACGGGATCGTTCTTCTTACGAAGTCGACTCGTCGCTTCTGGGATATGCGTGCCGTAGAGGCACAAAACGACGGTATTATACTCGTCGTCGGCGGGAACGCTCGTTCGCCCCGACCATGCCGTTCGCTCACGCGCTCGCACCGTCGATCGCACCGTAAACAAATTTTGTTTCACGAACACAGCATTGCCACGAGTCGGTGTCGAAAGACCGAATGGCTCATATGTGGCGCGCACATAGTGTTGGACGCGCGATCTTCCCTCGTTCTCAGACGAACGTGATCGGATGTATCGTCGCGCTTACTGAACATCAACTCCACGGATACGAGTGGTGGAAGGAAATCTTCGCGATTTCGCTTCCCGCTTACTTGTACGCCTTAGCGAAATTTTTCAGCCGGTGATGCCTGAACGGGCTACCACCGGTTGTGACAAAGTTCCTCGACGTCTCAGCATCGCTTCGTCGATCTAGCGTCAGGGCTAGGCGGCATTACGCCGCCACTATGGGAGAATGAGAACACA